>JADRCH010006754.1:0-94210 GCA_019843965.1 Rhynchomys soricoides
AGTTGACTTCTGACTGTATTCAGTTTGGGCTTTTCCCAAAATGGAAAAAACATCTCACATTACATTTTGTGAGGTTAAAATGTGTGTACTTTTAGTATGGCTCCATTCTTTTTCTTTGGTGACACAGGTATTTGCCTCCCCTCTCTTCAATTACAAATTTTATTAACAACATGTTTGTCCCAAATATGTACAGAAGAAAAAAAGAATATGTCAAAGCCATAATCCTCAACTTAATCTCAATGCAACTTGGTAATGGATAAACAGAAGGTATTAAACTATGTGCAATATGAACAAATAATGTACTGAACTTTTTTCAAAAAGTAAATGCTGGGAGAAAGGATAATTCTTGTGCTTCTAATGGGCTATCAAAATGTTTCCCACCTTACTGAAATAAAAATTCAATGTTTACTACATTACTTGGATGGGCTCCTGGATATAAGCAGCACCAACAATTTATTACAATTCCCAAAATTCTCTATTTATTATTTTGAAGCACCTAAAGTTCTCCCATAAGAAAAGAGACTAAAATGAGACGCTAGTAATACAATCCATTTCCCAGCACTTGGTGTAAACATACAATGTTCCTAGACACTTTTAGCAGACAGGTCATAAGTTTGGTGGTTTCCACCTTGGCAAAAGCTTTGTATCTTAAAAGCAAAAATGTCTAAGTAGAAGGCTCTACTTAACAAACTAAAGAAACAAATAAATGCCCTTTCTCCCGTGAATAATGATTCAATGTGAAATTCATTAACATAAACTGTATGATAAGCAAAGATTAAAACAAGAAAAAGAGAAAAGATTAAAGAAACTAGCATTTTCTGAGAGCAGTGAAAAGCCAGAGTCACATGAATTGCCTTTATCTCCTTTCACTCTCATATCCTTGGTTAATGGTAATTTTTTCCTTATTTCTTCACACAGTTTGGCCATGTAAACCCACCACAAAGAGGTGACACAATGATATAGATGAACACCTGGAAGGAGAAAGAAAGCAATTTTACTTACACAACTCTATCATAAGGTTCACAGAACTCATTAAAGAAACACTACCAGTACTAGGAGAGTAATAGCTCTTCAATAATGTAACCAATAGTGAAACTATATAAAATGTAAGTATTATGAAGACAGATTTTATTATTTTCTTTTAAAAAATGTTGGCATCTAAAAAATATGGTGGCATGCAGTTTCACAGTTCTATAAACCATGAAACAAGTGTATGTACACACTATACTTTGATCATAACTGGATCAGTGCAAAACATATCACATAGCTAATGTTAGTTGAACAGATGAAATCACATATTAATTCCTATATAATTCTGTTAATAGACTAAACTGGTTGAAAATTTTACAGACAGTGTGTGTCTGTGTATATATGGGTATACACACCTGTTAGTGTATATGCAGAAGTCAGAGAACCCTCTACTGTTTTCCTATTTTTCTTTTTTTTTTTTTCTTTTTTTTTGGTTTTCCGAGACAGGGTTTCTCTGTGTAGCCCTGGCTGTCCTGGAACTCACTCTGTAGACCAGGCTGGCCTCGATTTCAGAAATCCGCCTGCCTCTGCCTCCCAAGTGCTGGTATTAAAGGCATGCGCCACCACGCCCGGCCTTCCTATTTATTTTTGAGACCAAGTCTCTCACTGACTATGAAGCTTACCTTTTCAACTAGGTTGTGTTACTAAACAAGCTCCCAGGATCTACATGTCTACATTGCACATGCTGGTATGACAGGCATCCATGGCAATGTCTAGGCTTTTAGGTAGGTGTTGGAGATTTGGATTTAGGTCCTCTTGCTTACAGACCAAGAGTCATCTCTTCAACCTGAATTTTATTTATCTCATTATGCACAAAAAATTCTCAATGGGAAAAAAACAGTTTAAGTGGAGGGTTTAAGTGGATATTTAATGCTGATTTCACAAGAAAAGATATTTCCTGGGCTCAGCAGTTAAGAGTACTGTCTGCTCTTCTAGAGGTCCTGAGTTCAATTCCCAGCAACCAACCATCTGTAATGGGATTGGATTCCCTCTTCTTGTGTGTCTAAAGACAGCTGCAATGCACTCATATATGTAAAATCAATCAATCAATCAGTCAATCAATCTTTAAAAATCTTTAAAAAATGTAGCCCAACTGGAGTGATAATCATTAATAAAGAATCCCAGCACCCAATTTCTTAAAGAGTCAAAAATAAGCTCATATACTAAAGAAAGAAAAACTTACAATTGATACAATGATGATGATGATAGTGAGCTTGATATTCTTCATACACATGGCTCGAGCAAGATTTCTGCTGGTAGTTTTGAAAGTGACAGACTAAAAAAAAAAACATCAGTTATTTTATTCTTCACACTGACTATTTGTAGTAATAATCTGCAAAATTTTAATCAATTCTCTCACTTTTATGGTTCTAAGGGTGGAACCCAGGGTCCCAGAACATAATAGATAAAAAATATAGAGAGTATATCTTGTGCCGTGTACTGTAAAAAATAAAATAAAATAAACCCCTTTGGCCAATGAACTGAGGCAGGAAACAGGAGGTAAGAGGTGGGAGTGGGAGTGGGAGAGGGAGAGATAGATCAGGAACAATGGAGATTCACTTGGACAGAGAGAAAGACAATTGCTAAAACCTGAGGAGAACAAAGAACTGTACTACTGAGCCAGAGTCCAAGGCCTACTTTGACTAGTTCTGTTTAAATTCAAATGTCTTTTTTCCCTTTCTTCTCTTTTCAAGTAGAGAATGGTCTTTCAGAATCAGTAGTTACCCAGAGCAGAGTTCACTGAAATCTATAATAAGCAATAGGAACTCACTGACAAGGCTTCACTTCTTTTCCTTCTCTTTGTAGCAATGCACACAGTGATAAATGAACAAGTAATATTCTTAGGGGGAAACATTTTCTATTTTAATTTTTAATAAGAAAGTATTATTCTAAACCAATTGGCTACAAGCATATTAGTTGATTCTATACAGCATGATCTTTGGGCTTTGAACCACAATAGAAATGTTTGATTTTCCTAGGAACATATGTATTTACTTATTGTCAAAACCCCAAACATTCCTTCAGTTATCCATTTTCCTTTCAATCATCACTTTTTCAGTGAGTAAAGCATTTTCACCAAGATACAAGAAGTTTAAAACAAATAGGTAAACAAATAATGAAATGTACTAATTACCTAGCAATTCTACTCCTAGGTATACTGTACAAAACACATTATGTGAAAGCTCAAAAGAGCCATATAAAAATGTTTTGGGCTATTTTTCATATCTAAAAGTGGAAACTACCAAAATATCCATAAACCATAATGAATTATTATATAATAATTAAAACAATTTACACAATCAATCAACACATCATAGATTAGTGTCAATTTTGACAGAAAAATAGAATAAATGGTATAGCTTCTTTTTATAATTTTTGTAGACACGACATGGTGGTTTGAATATGCTTGGGCCATGGGAAGTGGCACTATTAGGAGATATGGCCTTTTGGAGATAGGTATGGCCTTATTGGAGAAAGTGTGTCATTGTGTAGGCAGGTTTTGAGGTCTCCTGATGCTCAATCCCTGCCCAGTGCAGAAGACAGCCTCTTCTTGGCTGCCTGCAGAAGACAGTCTCCTTCTGCCTGCCTTCAGATCAAGTTGTAGCTCCTTCTTAGCACCATGTCTTCCTGGATGCTGCCATGCTTCCTTTCATGATGATAATGGACTGAACCTCTTAAACTATAAGTCAGCCCCAATTAAATGTTGTTCTTTATAAATGTTGCCTTGGTCATGGTGTCTCTTCATAGCAATGAAACCATAACTAAGACACCATGTTTTTGCTTGGAGGAATGTGAATTTGGAAAGTAGTAGAATGCTTTAAGTGGGGGTCAGTGGACCATTCTAGTAGGAACATGGAAGACAATAGTGCTGAGGGTGATTTGAACTTTGGGGGCTTGTCTTAAGAGGTTTCAGAGAAGATTTTAGTATGTTGCCTAGAGATAATTTTTGTGATAATTTGGTGAAGAATGTGGCTACTTTTTGCCCTTGTCCAAAGAGTCTGACTGAGGCTAAGGTAAAGAGGTTTTGATTAACTGCATTGAAAAAGGAAGTCTCAAAAAACCCTAGCTTAGAATTTGTCTTTGTGGTTCACCCTTATGAGGAGCATTTTGATCAAGTGTAGCAAGGTTAGAAATACAAAATGCATGGTTCAAAGATTAAAGAGGCGCCAGGAAGTGAGATGGAGCTAAATCCTGTGTTCAAGGATACTAAATGGAATTAAGGGAGTGGTGACCTCAGGGTAAGATACCACTCAACTAAGCTTATTATTTTTGGGTCTGTAGTTGAACAAGGGATATTTATATCATATTAGGGGTTGTTATGACCTGGTTATTGTTTTCATTTGGACATAAGGAGATATGATTGTGTGTTAACTTGACAAGGGATGGATTGTGATGGTTATTCTTGGTTGTCAACTTGACAATATCTACAATGAACTTATAAAGATCTTGTGAAGATAATTTAAAGAAAAGCTTAGGTCCAGACATGGTAGTACATAGCTTTAATCCCAGTACTCAGGGGACAGAGGAATGCAAAGTACAAGGTCAGACTACAGAGCAAGTTCCAGGACAGCCAAACTTAGGTAGTAAAGGAAATCATCAAAAACAAAAAAATGATGAAGATGTAATAGAACAAGGGGGCCATGTTCAATCCCCAGCAGAACTTGGCAGCTTCACCCATGTGGCTCTGGATTTAGAATGAAAAATTGAAGGGACTACTGTAACACCTGATGCTGGTTAGCTGGAGCTAAGAAATTAGCCATGATTAAGAAGAGACTAGCATTGTGGAGGGGAAATCTTCTGGGAAGTGTTTTCTGAGAGCACAAAGAAGCTGTGTTCCAGGGATATACCATCCCTCAGTCTGCTGGCAGCTAGACTTGGTGATGTATAAGAATCATATCACTGATTTTGAAGGCATGAAGGGGTCATGGAGAGCAGCTGAGGCTTGGCACTGTGAGAGGCCATGGAAGGCCACTGGTGAAGGTGCAGCCTCAGTTGCAGTTGATGGCCCAGGACTGAAGGAGTCATGTAAAAGATTTGAGGCTTGGCACCATAAAGAGAGCCTATGAGAAGCTATTGGCAAAGCCTAGTTGCAGCAGAAGACCCCAGTGTATTGGATATGCCAGTATCATGGGATGATCATCAAGAATAGCAGCAGTAGTCGAGTGGATCAACTTAGAGTGCTACAAAGGGCAGAGCTGGAGAAGTGGCTCAAACCCTTTGGAGAAGCCCAGACAATCATGTGTGGACACCAGATATCGGAACAAGAAACTGTGAAGTTGAAGTTTCCTTGGAGACCCCAAGATATTAGGGATGCCAGAACCATGGGATACCTGTCAAGGAAAGCTGCTAACAGGGAATGGAACCAGCCCAAGAAAAAGAATTGTGTTGCAGTCAACAAAACTGAAAGGAGTTGGACATCAGGAATGGAGATGCAGAGTTTGAAGTTTGCCCAGCCTGGTATTGGTCTTGCTTTGGTTCAGTATTTTCACACTATGACATGTTGGAATAGTAATGTATATCCTGTGATATTGGAAGTAAGTGATCTGCTTTTTGATTTTGATTGTATGGGGGATTACAGTTAAGAGACTGCATGGATCTCAGAAGAGACTTTAGACTTTTAAACATTGTTGAGACTGTGATAGACTATTGGGACTTTTGAAGTTGGTCTAAATGTAGTTTGTATTATGTTATGGCTAGGTATGGCCCCCATAGACTCATGTTTGAACAAGCCTATGAGGGCCAGGAAGTGAAATATGGTGATTTGAATATGCTTGGCCCATGGGAAGTGTCACTATTAGGAGGTATGGCCTTGTTAGAATAGTTATGGCCTTGTTGGAGGAAGTGTGTCATTGTGTAGGCAGGCTTTGAGGACTCCTAGTTCTCAAGCTCCACCCAGGTGCAGAAGAGAGGCTCTTCCTGGCTGCCTGTGGAAGACAGTCTCCTTCTGCCTACCTTCGGATCAAGATGTATTTAATTGGTATAGGATTCTGCACAAGTAACATTCTTCACTGTTAATAAGTTGCAGGATGCCAGGTTATTGGGTATGCTTTTGTATACTATTATTAAAATGATTATAGGAAAAAATAAGTTTGTATTGTTTAAAATGGTGGTCTGTTCAGCTACCCATCTGAAGAAGTCAAGTACAAGCATGCAAATAAATCCAAAGGTACAGAGAACCTATGTTAACAACAGTAGGTAGCTGTGATGCAACATCAACAAATGCTCAAATATTACCTTAATTATTTCAAAAATCCGGAAGCAACTTGCTAGCATTATTGAACTGTTAAATATTAAAGTAGTATGCTTTAGCTTATCTAAATTTAAAACGATTAAGAAAAATATTAAAACATTTCCTCTTTTTAGTCTTTTTTTTTTTTCCGAGTCAGGGTTTCTCTGTGTAGCCCTGGCTGTCCTGGAACTCACTCTGTAGACCAGGCTGGCCTTGAACTCAGAAATACACCTGCCTCTGCCTCCCAAGTGCTGGGATTAAAGGCGTGCACCACTACTGCCCAGCTTATTTCTTCTTTTTAATTTATACAGAAGTTTAATTAACTTTATTTACAGAGTAGGGAGCCTCACCTCCCCACTGATTCTAGTGGTACCTAATGGCATCCTTAGGCAAGAATGCCAGTTTAAAAATAATTATGCAAGATCCTAAGAATAACAAATGTTGGCATTCATTAAGAAAAGCAAGGGTGGCTAGTAGCATCTCTCTAGGTCTCAGTTCTCAAAAGTAATTTTGTCAGAGGTGAGGAGGACACAACATCTCTCCCAACACTGGGAGTAACTGGGACCAGCGGGATCCAGGGATACAGGAACCCCACCCAACCAGTGGCATGGGTTCCTTCTGGTATGGGCCGGTGTCTTGAGCAGACCTTGGGTGCGAACTCCACAGCCAGTTCCACAACACCCAGAGGAAGCTCCACTTCCAGACCCTAACACGCCCAGAATCCTGGGATCCCGGGATCTTGGTCACACCAGTATCTCAGGGTCCTAGAGGTAGCTTGACTCCCAGGAGCTCTGACACACCCAGGATCTCAGGATCTCAGGATCACAGGATCCCAGAGACAGCTGGATGCTGAAGAGTTCTGACACAACCAGGATCACAGGAAGATATATATCTGGCTCTAGTCAGATATAGGGAGGGCAAGTAGCACTAGAGATAACCAGCTGGCAGGAGGCAAGCATAAGAACATAAACAACAGAAACCAAGGTTACTTGGCATCATCAGAACACAATTCTCCCACCATAGCAAGTCCTGGATACACAATCACATGGGAAAAGCAAGATTCAGATCTAAAATCACTTCTCATGATGATGATAGAGGACTTTAAGAAGGAAATAAATAACTCCTTTAAAGAAATTCAGGAGAACACAGGTAAACAGGTAAAAGTCCTTAAAGAGGAAACACAAAAATCCCTTAAAGAATTACAGGAAAACACAATCAAACAGGCAAAGGAAATGAACAAATCTAAAAATAAAAATAGAAAAAATAAAGAAATCACAAAGGGAGACAACCCTGGAGTTAGAAGACCTAGGAAAGAGATCAGGAGTTAGAGATACAAGCATCACCAACAGAATACAAGAGATGGAAGAGAGAATCTCAGGTGCAGAAGATACCATAGAAAACATTGACACAACAGTCAAAGAAAACGCAAAATGCAAAAAGGCCCTAATCCAAAACATCCAGGATATCCAGGATACAATGAGAAGACCAAACCTAAGGATAATAGGTATAGAAGAGAGAGAAGATTCCCAAATTAAAGGGCCAGTAAATATCTTCAACAAAATTATAGAAGAAAACTTCCCTAACCTAAAGAAAGAGATGCCCATGACCATACGAGATGCCTATAGAACTCCAAACAGACTGGACCAGAAAAGAAATTCCTCCCGTCACATTATAGCCAAAATACCAAATACACAAAACAAGGAAAGAATATTAAAAAGCAGTAAGGGAAAAAGGGCAAGTAACATATAAAGGCAGACCTATCAGAATTACACCAGACTTCTTACCAGAGACTACGAAAGCTAGAAGATCCTGGGCAGATCTCATACAGACTCTAAGAGAACACAAATGCCGGCCCAGGCTGCTATACCCAGCAAAACTCTCAATTACCATAGATGGTGAAAACAAGATATTCCATGACAAAACCAGATTTCTTTCTACAAATCTAGCCCTACAAAGGATTATAGATGGAAAACACCAACACAAGGAGGGAAACTATACTCTAAAAAAAGCAAGAAAGTAATCTTTCAACAAACCCAAAAGAAGATAGCTACACAAACATAATTCTACCTCTAACAACAAAAATAACAGGAAGTAACAATCACTTTTCCTTAATATCTCTTAACATCAATGGACTCAATTCCACAATAAAAAGACATAGACTGACAGACTGGAGATGTAAACAGGACCCAGCATTTTGCTGCATACAGGAAATGCACCTCAGTGACAAAGACAGACACTACCTCAGAGTAAAAGGTTAGAAAACAGTTTTCCAAGCAAATGGTCCCAAGAAACAAGCTGGAGTAGACATTCTAATATTGAATAAAACCAACTTTCAGCCAAAAGTTATCAAAAAAGATAAGGAAGGACACTTCATACTCATCAAAGGAAAAATCTACCAAGAAGAACTCTCAATTCTGAACATTTATGCCCCGAATGCAAGGGCATCCACATTCATAAAAGAAACTTTACTAAAGCTCAAAGCACACATTGCACCTCACACAATAATAGTGGGAGACATCAACACCCCACTCTCAGCAATGGAAATGGCGTACAGAGCTAAACAAAGAATTCTCAACTGAGGAATATCAAATGGCCAAGAAGCACCTAAGGAAATGTTCAACATCCTTAGTCATCAGGGAAATGCAAATCAAAACAACCCTGAGATTCCACCTCACATCAGTCAGAATGGCTAAGATCAAAAACTCAGGTGACAGCAGATGCTGTCGGGATTGCAAGCTTGTACAACCACTCTGAAAGTCAGTCTGGTGGTTCCTCAGAAATATTACCTGAGGACTCAGCTCCTGGGCATATACCCAGGAGATGCTCCAACATGTAATAAAGACACATGTTCCACTATGTTCATGGCAGCCTTATTTATAATAGCCAGAAACTGGAAACAACCCAGATGTCCCTCCACAGAGGAATGGATACAGAAAATGTGGTACATTTACACAATGGAATACTACTCAGCTATTAAAAACAATGACTTCATGAAATTCGCAGACAAATGGATGGAACTTGAAAATATAATCCTGAGTGAGGTAACACAGTCACAAAAGAATGAACATGGTATGTGCTCACTGATAAGTGGATATTAGCCCAAAAGTTCAGAATACCCAAGATACAACTCACAGACCACATGAAGCTCAAGAAGAAGTAAGACCAAAGTGTGGGTGCTTTGATCCTTCTTAGAAAGGGGAACAAAATACTCATGGGAGCAAATATGGAGACAAAGTGTAGAGCAGAGACTGAAGGAAAGGCCACCCAGAGACTGCTCCACCTGGGGATCCATCCTGTATACAGTTACCAAATGCAGACACTATTGTGGATGCCGGGAAGTGCTTGCTGAAAGCAGCCTGGTATATGTCTTCTGAGAAGCTCTGCCAGAGCCTGACAAATAAAGAGATGGATGCTCGCAGCCAACCATTAGACTGAGCGTGGGGTCCCCAATGGAGTAGTTAGAGAAAGGACTGAAGGAACTGAAGGGGTTTGTAACCCCATAGGAAGAACAATATCAACCAACCAGACCCCCCCAGTGCTCCCAGGGACCAAGCCACTGATCAAAGAGCACATGGATGGGACCATGGTTCCAGCTGTATATTTAGCAGAGGATGGCCTTGTCAGGCATCAATGAGAGGAGAGGTCCTTGGTCCTATGAAGGCTTGATAGATGCCCCAGTATAGGGGAATTGAGGGAGGGGAGGCAGGAGTGGGTGGGTGGGTAGAGGAACACCCTCATAGAAGCAGGGGAAGGGGGGATGGGATAGGAGGTTTCTGGGAGGGAGGAAACTGGAAAAGGGGATAACATTTGAAATGTAAATAAAATATCCAATTAAAAAATGTTATTTTAAAAAAAGTAATTTTGTTGCAGTCCCTATATAACCTGGTTTTGAAGACAAGGCTACTATTACTGCATTCCTATCAAATCCCACAGCACATAGTTTTGTTTTGATTTTGTGTGTGTGTGTGTGTGTATCCTGCACTAGAAAATGGTTTTCCAGCACACATATATGTCCAAAGTTAAGCTGCTTGTTTGCGCACTTCTTGATTTTATTTATGCTGATCTGCTACTATGTACCTTGTGGATCATGTGATTTTTGCAGTTGTCAACAGTGCTTGGAATGACAACAGCATGCAGAAAGTCATTGTTACCATCCATTGGTTTTTCAGTATATCCAAAGAGGTATCCCCTCTGACAGAACTAATAATTAGGATGCCATATTTTAGTGATAAACCAGACTTTAGGAGGGTTGAACGGATGTGACTCTTTGAATGAGAAATGTTCCCAACGGACTCTGACATTTGAACACAAATTTCCCAGTTAGTGACACTGCTTAGGGGTGTTTGGGACTTGTAGCACTGCTGAAGGAAGTATGCCACTGGGGGTAAACTTTGAGAGTATACAGTTTATGTTTCCTCTATCACGACATACTTGTTATCATGCCTCCTCACTGTAGTGGACTCTTTACCACTCTGGAACTATAAGCTAAAATAAATTTCTTCATCCAAAAAGCTGATGATTTTGATGAGGGCATTTTATCACAGCAGTAGAAAAGTAGCTAATAAAATGGAAATGTTTCCAGTATTTTAATCTCTACTTGGTATCTTACTCCTTATATGGTGTCTTTTTTATCGCTGTGAAGAGATACCATGACCTCCTCCATCATTTCTATCACCACCACCACCTCCACATGAACATGACTACCCCTGCCAACACATTTCCCATCAATGTTGGAATCCCCACCACATCCAGCCACCTAAATCTCTAAATAGATCTAAAGCTGGCTCCACAAGACAGAACTCATGCTTAGTATGTTAAATAGGCCCCAAATCCCACAGATGGTTAGGTCATAGGCATGAGGGGTGACCTAATATTATTCTGCAAAATGGCTATAAATAATAAACTGCCCCCTAAATTCTCATTATATTAGAGCATCTCCCAACCCATATAAGAGAAGCTTCTTTTTACAACAGATTGTGGTTAATAAAGTGACTCATAAACTGGTTAGCATGCATACAATAACAGACTGTAAACTGCCCATCTCTAAATGGGACATCAATATCATACTTTCTCTTCTATAAGTCTCAGGGAGCATCATGAATGAGGGGGTAAAAAGACTGTAAGAGCCAAACATATTGGACATCTGCAACAAAACTCTTCTTGCCAGATATGACAAAGCCATTGAATGCATGGACTCATAGCAGCTATGAATACATGTACAAGATTAAGGCATCTAAGCATGGATGGGGGATGGGGGGTGGGGGATGGGGGACAAGCTCATGAAATCCCAACCTCAGATAAAGACATATTGTCAATTGATGGCTGTTATGGGAGAAGAATCAGTTTTCTTTAGAGATGTCATCCATGAGAGGCTGCCTATGCTCCTGTAGACTATCCTACGCTAATGCATATATAGATAGCACTGAATGGACTCAGCACACAAAGTTGGGAGGGAAACATACGAAATATAGGGAATGACTTGGCAGGGACAGAAAGTGGGGTAGCACTGATCAAAATGAATTATAAGTATATATGAAATTTTATCATTGGAAGGCCTGCTCTTTTCTCAAGGGAAATGGAGAAGGAGTAGATCTGGGGGAGAGGGGAGTGTGTGGAGAGGAACTGGGAGGAGAGGAGGGAGGGGAAACTGCAGTTGGGATATGATATATGAAGAACAAATAAATAATAATAGAAAAATTTAAAAATATAAAAATTAAAAATCTTTATATCATTCTTTTAATTACCACATACTTTGATGAAAATCTTATAAAATTCCATAAACCCCAACAGCTGTCATATAACCTCCTACAACCTGCCATTAATAGATATTAATATTAAAATTAACAATAACAAAAGTTCAAATACCTGTTATAACAAAACATGTATCATGTCAAGCATTTTACATATAGTTTAATTCTCAGAACTCCATGAAAAAAGTATATTGCCATCTTATATATTATGACAATTGAGGCAGAAAGAGGTTAAGTAATGTGCTTACAGTCATACTACTGGAAAATGGTATTAAAATCCAGACAGTCTGATTCTAAAGTTCAGGCTCTTAATCACTATAGTCTTGTTGCTAGTCACAATCAACATGATTATGATATTTTATAGTCATTGTGATATTTACAGTATAATCACCTTGGAGATATGTATGAGTCTGTGATAAATTATCTATAAAGTTAGTTGAAGTAGGAAGATCCATCTTAAATATGGGCAGCATCATTCCCTGACCTGGAGTTCTGGGCTGAATAAAGAAAAGAAAGCAACCTAAGAGTCTGCATTTGTTGCTTTCTGCCTCCTGAATATGAGGCACAATATGATCAGCTGCCTCCTCAAGATTTTACTTCTATGATTTCCTCACCATAATGGACTAAACCCTCACACTGTGAGCAAAAATAAACTATTAAGTTCCTTTTATCAGGTATTTTGTCACAACAATGAAGAAAGTAATTAATACCATGATTAATCAATCACTTATTGCTTTTAATGTGAAAAATTTTAATCTGTTAAAGATCTCCACATATCTATTTTTTCAAAACACTTACAATGAACTACATAGAAAATGTAAAGAAATATGTGAGAGTAGAAAAAAGTAATTAATATCACATTTCAACCTATGCCCTTGGCTTGATATAAGGAAAAGATCAAGCTAACACTATAAACACCAAAGGATTCACAATGAGTCATACCCAGCCAAAACTTAGCAGAGGTACATAAAGTGATGAATTATCAATCGAAAAACTTTGCTTCAATGCAAAGTTTTAGGAAATTGTTTCTATATAATGAATATATTTTTCTAAAGAAAAAAGCTTCATTAATGGCTACTGAGAGAGACTGGTTGTTTTGTATGTCTTACTGCTACCTTTCTTATCACAATATGATGACATCATAGACATGAGAAAGGAAACAGAAACAAACCACCTTAGAATAAAATTTAAGACCATTCCTGTATTATCTTAGCCATCAGTGCAATTATTCTAATACCCTGGGAAAGATATATTCCATACTTACTGAATCCACAAGGTTTTCTGTTTTATCTATCAGCAATTCCAACCTTTCTCCACGTTGAGCAACCAAATCTGGAAATATATTTAGAAATAAAAATAACATTTTATATTAGAAATAAAGAAACCCACCTACCAAAGCCAAGGACCTAAAACTGAGATCAAAATTCTAGGAAGTCACCATTTGACTACAGAAGAAAAGCAGCTGACCCCAATTCAAGACAACAGGTAGTTGCAAAAAGAGACAACAGACAAGCAGTTTCACAAACAGCTTATTTATGGAAACAGATAACTTGCCCATTCTACCCCTAACAAACACCTCCATCCTTTCCCTATCATTACACTCTCCCCCCAACCCCAGATTGGAGAATATAAACTGTGTTCTTTTGAACTTTGGTCACTGAATGACTGGGTCCTTTGCTCTGATCAAAGTGAGGTTAGAACTCAAGATGGCACCTGTTTGGCATTAAACAAAGCCCACTCTAGTTTTTTTGAGGTCATCTAAATTCCCATTTTTATTTCTTCCTGTAAACGTAATCATTACATATCCCTAAAATACATATGCAGTTTTGAGGCCAGCAAGACAACCCAGAAGGTAAGGTTTTTTGTCACCAAGCATGACAACTTGAATTCAATCTCCAGAATACACATAAAGGTAGGAGAGAATAGGCTCCACAGAGTTGTCCTCTGATCTTCACATCCACACTGTGGCATGTACCAGGTACCACACATAAATAATTCAAAAAATTAAAATATGAATATAACAATAAGAGATTCAATAATTTCAAAGCTCTACATAAGAAAAACAATGCCTAAATAGCTTTAAAGATGTATTCTATATAAAATATTTCAAGAAAAATACATACCAATTTATCAGGAATTTCTCAAAAAAATCAAAAGAAAGGAATAGTTTTCAACTTATTATATGAGTCCAGTATTATCTTGGTATTAAAGTCAAACAAAGACATCACAAGAGGATATGGGATGGCTCACTTGGCAGAGTTCTTTGCTAGCATGCATAAACCCTGGATTTCATCCTTAGTATTGCATAAACTGGTACACACCTGTAATCCCAACACTATGGAGGTCAAATCGGGGTGTGATGGTTTGTTTGTTTTTTTTTTTTTTTTTTGAGACAGGGTTTCTCTGTATAGCCCTGGCTGTCCTGGAACTCACTCTGTAGACCAGGCTGGCCTTGAACTCAGAAATCCACCTGCCTCTGCCTCCCAAGTTCTGGGATTAAAGGCGTGCACCACCACTGCCCAGCTGATGGTTAGTTTTAATTGACAACTTGACACAATTTAGAATCACCTGGGAAGATAGTATGAATGAAATATTTTCTAGATTAGATTGGATTGTGGGTATATCTGTGGGGAATTGTCTTGATTGCCTTAATTGATGCAAGAAGACCCAGCCAAAATATGGGTGGCAACTATTCCCAGGTTTTTGGCCCTGAGACATGTAAGAGAAGAGAAAGGTAGATGAGCACTAAGCATGCATACACTTATTTTTTTAATATTCTTCACTGTAGATTTGATGCAACTGACTGTTTCAAGCTACTGCCTTTGTGACTTTGCTGCTATGATAGACTATAACATGGAATTATAAGCTGAAATAAACCTTTTCTTCTCTAAGATGTTTTTCTCAGGGTATTTATTAAAACAACAGAAATAAAACAAAAAATGGAGGAGAACCAGAAGTTCAAAGTTTTCCTTAGATAAATAGTAAGTTTGAGAACAGCCAGGGTTACAGAAGCCTGTCTCACAAAAAAGACACCATAAATGGAGAAAATAAGTAAGCTAACAACTACATAAGCTGACACACTCACATACATACATTCATTCATATTCTCATTCATATTCATTCTCTCTCTCTCTCTCTCTCTCTCTCTCTCTCTCTCTCTCTCTCTCTCCCTTCCCCCCCTCAAGCCACAGAGAACAAGCTAGTAAGCAGCACCCTTCCATGGCCTCTGCATCAGCTCCTGCCTCCTGGTTACAGCCCTGCTTGAGTTCATGTCCTGACTTCCTTTGATGATGGACTATGATGTAGGAGTGTAAGCCAAATAAAACCTTTCCTACTCAAGTTGCTTTTGTTCATCGTGTTTCATTGCAGTAATAGTCACCATAACCAAGACAATTCCTGATATACAGGCCAGGGAAGCAAGAAGGGCTAACTGCAGATCGTCAATGTTCCCTTCTTTCTTCAAAATCCAATCCCCTAGTCTCACTCTTAGCTTTATAACAGATTGCCTGCTGTGGCCTACCTTCCCTTTCTGCCACCATTTTAAAGAATCACACAGATCTTCTCCTCCAATATTTTCCCATACTCATAGCTTTGTCTCAGCCCCACAACTCCAGCAGGCATCACCTGGGAACCCACCAGCCAAGCCTTCCAGAGAAGCAAATAGGCCAGTGATGAAGTTAGGTGAGCTTCAGCTCTTTACTCTTCCTTCCTTTCCTCCAAGTTCAATACTTAAGTCTCATCTCTAGCTCTGTAGCAGACTACCTGCTATGGCCTCTCTGCCTCCATTCCCAGGGTACTAAGTAGATGATAATGAAACAACCTCCCACCCTCCCTCCAGTGGACCCCCCCCAGCCTCTCTCTTCTAGCTCATTCTCATTCCTAATTGCCAGTTCCTAATACCTAGAAACATACTGAACCAGGAAGCCCCAGTGGGATACTTAGAAACATTTGCTACCAAGCAACACACCCTCCGAAGAGCCAGAGAGGGCAATAGAAACCAAGGAACAAAACCTAACAAAGGCAAGACAGGTATCAGTACCTAGGTTATCAACCTGTGGGGGTCATAAATCAGATATCCTGTATATCAGATATTTATATTACAACTTATAACAGTAGCAAAATTACAGTTATGAAGAAGCAATGAAAATAATTTTATGATTGTGGTCAGCACAACATGAAAAACTGTATTAAAGGGTCACAGCATTAGGAAGGTTGAGAACCACTGACCTAGACGGTAAAAAGATGAAAGTGCTGTTTCAGCCTCTCTACAGTAATCTGACTAAAATCTAGTCCACTGTTATTTGTGTTCATATGAATGAAACTATGCCATTGAAACATACCTATGTTTCTGACCATTATTCCTTTCAGTTCATCCACTTGTGCTTGAGTCTCCATCACTCTGTCTAGGCTCTTATTCTCGGAGTGATGTTTCTACAAGATATTAAGTTTTAACTTGTAATATTAAGGCATTATTTATAATAAATAAAGAATAACAACCGATATTGAAGAATGCTATACAATTATGGTTCCATTATATAAAAGAAACATATATCTGAGAAATAATTTTAGATTTAGGAAAAATATTGGCAATATAAAATTGGCTGTCATATTAAATACATTTTAGTATAAATATATTATTTTAAGTAAAATTCAGTGAATGTGTTATAATATATGAACTGTATGAGACTCTTAGGACAGAAGTGAAGGAATATATAATCTGTGCTTAGAAGAAAGGAGAAATTTAAAATGACTATAGTTGGGGTGGGGAGGAACAGGATAGGATAAAGGTACCCTCGATTCTTCACTTCTGTAATATTATGAAATAAAGGCATGCTTACTTTTTAAGAAAATCTGCTCTTTTATCTAAATGTGATCACAACATTGGCTTCTCACAAGATCTAGAATCTAAAATACTGATGATATACTTTGATATTATTATTCAATGCTAACAACTATAAATATTACAATATTATTTAATCCACTATAAAACTCTTTGATATAGATATTTCCATTATCTCTATTTGTTATAGGGAGGAAATTGGTAATTTAAAGGATCACATACAGATTTAGAGCTAATAACAAACCAGTTAATAGTTTTGCTACTACTTAGAATGTATTTAAAAATAGGAAAAGAGAAACTAATTAAAAATTTATAGTTTTCCATATTCACAATGAAATTAGAGGTTATGTATTTGCACTCAAATAATCCTACAGATAAAAGAAAAGTATTCTGAAAAATGCTGACCATCATTTATATCATAAAAATGCAGATTAAAAACACAATGATATGCCAGTGCATACCCACTAAAATAGCTAGAATGGATGACAGCCACAATAAATGTTGGATGAAGATGAAAAACACTGGAACTGTTAATGAGAATTTAAAATGGTACAATAACTTTGGAAAAATAGTGTGGTAAATTTTTAAATTACATATTACTTACCATATGGCCCAGAAATTTCATTCCTAGCTATTTACCAGAGAAATAAAAACATATGTCTACACAAAGACTTGAGATTCATAAAGCTTTACTCATAGTAGTTAAAAACTAATGGCAACACAAATATCTAGCAACAGATAAATGGGTAAAACATAATCTATCTAGTATTGTTCAGCAGAAAAAGAAAATATATTGATTTACTCAACGTGGATAAGTAGTATAAGCATCATAATAAAAGGGAAAAAAAAACCCAACCCACCAGAGTACCTACTTTCTGACTGTACTTAAAGAAAAATCTAGAAAAGACAAAACTAATCTACAGAGATAAAATATAGATCAGTAATTTGCTGGGTTAGAATATTTGGGTTAGTGACTTACTAGGAAGGGGAATGGGGGAAAAGTTTAAGGTAAGGTATGGTAGCATTTCAGAGTTATACATACAAATACACACACACACACACACACACACACACACACCATCAATTCAGTTTACAATGAGGAAGTTATGCAGATGAACAGTTTTTCACATGACTAATTTGAGCTATTCAAAAATCAAACTTACTTCATGGATGAGAAAAAGGCCAGTAGACATGTTTAGTGGATTTAAGCATTAGATGGGTAGTCAAACTAACTTATCTTTAGCATTCTTGGAAATCCTGAGATATGCAATTAGTAACAGAGAGTATCACCAATTAGCGTTCTACACTAAAATGAACCCTTTACATCTTTTAATAGGGAAGCTTTATTATTTTGTGTTCTACAGGTCAGGGCCCCTAGATTCAAGGTGATTAAAGGTAATAAAGAAGAAAATATAAATCAAAACACTATGACCTGAGAAAACCTTACCAGTTGTGCAGCCAAAACACTCGAAAACTCGCTATTCATGGCGTATGGAAGTGCAGTCTGTGCTCTTGAACCATAAGTAGTTTGGAACCTCTTCTTTACTTCATTCAAAAAACTGAAGGCTCGAGAACGCTCAAAATCCTGTAAAATGACCAACATTGTACTCATATTTACAAAGTAAACAAATATATGTGGCAGACTGGTAACAATACAATAGGTAATGTTTACTTCCATGAGGAAGAACCAGAATTGATCCTGTTTTATAGATCAGGAACCAGAGACTCCAAAAGACAACTAACTTGCCATACATCAAATAGCTAGTAAATTAAAAAGCTGAGAGCCAAATCTAAACTAAATACAATGGTGTATAGATTATTAACTCTGGGGTCAGGAATTGGTTTTTAATTCTTCCAGTTCTTTCACATAATCTATTGCAAGAACCAACATAATGAAATAGTCAATAAATCCATAAAAATAGTATAGCTTGAGGGCTGGAGAGATGGCTCAGTAGTTAAGAGTGTTAGTTACTCTTTGAGAAGATTCAAGTTTGGTTCCAGCATCCAGGTTGGGCAGCTCACAACTGAAATCACAGCTTAAGAATTTTGCTGCTCAGTGGGAAAGATCCTTGAGGGTGTTAGATGCCCCAGTGTAGGGGAATGCTAGGGAGGGGAGATGGGAGTGGGTGGGTGGGGGAGCACCCTCATAGAGGCAGGGGCAGGGGGAATGGAATAGGGAGTTTTCAAAGGGGAAAACATTTGAAATGTATATAAAGTAAATATCCAAAAATAAAAAAAAGAATTTTGCTGCTCAACTTAGACCATTTGAGATTCTATGACAATTTTCATCTACTCCAACATTTTCACATGAGTCCTTTCAGATAAAGCTGGACTTTATTGTGAAGCCAGAGCTAAAAGCCATTATGATGATCAATGTAATTGAACATCATTTCCACTTAGTTTAAACCAAAGTTTAGTTAAACCTTGCTAGGTCCTCTGTACATATGTTATGGTTGTTAGCCTCCTGGTTTTGTGGACACCTAACAGTGGGAGTCAGGATAGCTCTCATTCTTTTGTCTGCTCTTGGGAACCTTCTCTTCCTATTGGGTGGCCTTGCGCAGCCTTGATAGGAAGATTTGTGCCTAGTCTTACTGTATCTTGTTATGTTGTGTTCAGCTGATGTCCCTGGGAAACCTGCTCTTTTCTAAAGAGAAATGAAGGAGAAGGAGAAGTGGGACACTGGGAGGAATTGGGGGGAGGAGACTGGGAGGAGTGGCAGGATGTATTGAAACAAAAAAAATTAAAGATCTGAAAACAAAAATAACAATCATAAACACCAATTTCAGCATACTGTATGTTGATAAAGGTTCAGATAAATTAAGCAAAAACTATCAAAACTGAGCTGATTTATACATAAAGTATCAAACTTTGTCATAAGATGCTTTTTCATAACAAATGCAAAGTGTAGAAAAATTTTCTATACTTTTTGTATCACCATTACCCACCATAGGTATAGAAAATTAATAATTAGCTGCATTAGTATACATAGTGAAATAACAATATATCTTCAAGTTACTTACATCATCAGTGATACAAAGATACACAATCCTGTCTTGGCAGATGTAATGAAACAAATAACTGTAGAATAAAAAGATATAAAACTTATTGTGGTTTTAAGCACTGCCTACTTTACTTCTAAGTTCTAGCTAAATATAAGCCAGTTCAGTATGTCAAACTTCACTATAGTGATTACAAATACAATCCATTTTCATCTTCCCCTTCCTTATGCATTTCTAGCTTTGGTTAAACTGACAGGAATGAATAAAACATGAGAAGAAGTTCTCTTTCTAAACTATAATAATGTACATCAACCACTAAAATGTTAGCTAGAAAAGCATAATTGGATTCTTAAGGCCTAAAGGAGAGATGATGTCTTAGAAGAGACACACAATTAAAATTAATTTTCAGTGGGCCATAGGGTTTTTGTTTTTTGTTTAGCTTTTTCCTCACAAACACCTTTGGTAGCAAATTCTCTGTAATTTTGTCATTCAATTGAGTGTCTGCTTTGAGCAAGTGAATGTGCAGTAAGTAAGTAAGGATACAGATTGTAAAACCATCAGTTCTTGCTTTTGGGGGAATCACACAGTACAAGGAATTATAATGCAGTATGGCAAATAAGTTGATAAGGAAATTAAAGGTATTATATAGTATTCTAGGGACATAGAGGAAGACATTTACCAAAGGGTTGAAGTGATATATGATCTGAATTCTAAAGAATAAGTAATGGATGTAAAGAGTCAGCCAAGAGTATACGAAGGTGCAGAATTAGGCAGTGTAAGAATGTGGATATAAAAGAGCATATAATAAATATTGGAGAGTAAAATCTGTTTACATGACAAAAGTACAGAATATACAGGAAAAAAAGTAATTGCCTAGACATATGATAGTGGGAAAGTAAGTAGATACTGGAATATACAGAATTTTATAAACTGCCTTGAGAAAAATGAAAAGATTCAAAACAGTTTTGCCTGGGGCAGATAATGTTATTATATGATAATATCCAAAATCAGTACTTAATCCACCATCTGAACTCCAGCCATACATATGCTTCCATCTATCATACTTAATATTTTAAAAACCTGTTCTGTCTTCCTGAACAGACTTTTAAAAAGAAGTATGGTAACTACGGTAACCATATTGCCAATAAAAGGTGAGAACTATTACAAATATTATAAAGAAACTAACACTGAATAGTAAATTGTTAAGTATGGGTACAAAACAAAATCAAGGACTAAAGTAGTAGAAGACAAGGTCATTGAAGAAAAAAATGGAGATATAAGAGAAAGAATGGGTTGACAAACTTGTAGAAGACAGATAAATATTTGGTGAGGAAGTGAAATATAATTCTGAAGTTTTAGGTTTAGCTGGCTGAGTGCCCAGTGAAAATATTCCATATATATATAATGTGGATTTTTTTTATTTTGGAATACAGAAGCAAAAAGTTATCTTATTGAGATGACAAATATGATTATGTGACTGAAATCAGGGTAGAAGGTTAAAAAAAAACTTCAGTGATCAAACCTCACCTAACAAACATAGGAGGAGCAGGTGAAAACTTGGTTAGAGATCACAGAATGTATAACATATTTTTTCTACTAAAACTTACATTGTACTTATATTTCCTAGCTTCCTTTGTAGCTAGATATAGGTATGTTACTAAATTTTGGCTCTAATAATACTAGTGGAAATAATATTCCCTTCCTCATTCTAAAAGAATTCCATGTTTTTTTCCAGCATTTTCATAGGAACTGATTAGCAACACATACATTGCAAAGCATGCAGTGTTTTGAATAAACTATAAATCCATACTCGCAAGACACTGAGATTATTTAAGCCCTATTACAACCTCTAGGCCCCCAAACCTAAACTGTTAAGATGTAGTCTATAAAATCTGTTAAGTTCCCAAAGATGATACATTCTCTGACATTTATAGAAGTCTGGTAAAAAAGATGTGGAGTTTCTCCAAGAAAGTAGAATTACTAACCACACCCTATTCCAAATGGTTGTGAAGTAATTATTTGATCATTGATAGTAAAAAATGATTTCTATGTTTCTTGTAATTCTCTTTTACAAATAAAAGTTTGTAATTCTCATTCTAGTGATCCTGTTCTTATTTGAACATTGTTGATAGGAGGATGAAAGCAGGGAAAACATATGACTTGTTCTGGTTTTTTTGTTTGTTTGTTTTTGTTTGTTTGTTTGTTTTTTTATGATCACCAGGCCATAGGACTCCTGGACCAGATGGAAAGAACTGCATCACCCAGGAACTATGGACATACAGCAGAACATAGCAACCAGATGAGTCTTTAGAGTTAGATATGTTCAATATTTGAGAAGGAAAGTTCATCCGGGTATTTTGATGGCTGGAGAAGTAAAATGGAAGACTTAAAGTAATCCTCTGCTATAAGAAGAGGATTATTAATCCTCTGTTTCCATAGTAGGAGATTCACTTAACTCTAAAACCACACCGCCAAAGATGACAGTTCCTAGCTTCCCATCTAGCTAGCTTGGCTACATGACTAGTGAGGAGGAAAAAAAAAATATAAGCAAAAACTTGAAACAGTAAAATGCAAGGGACACTTCTGACCCATCCTTTAAAAATACCAGAAAAACCACTGGGACATAATAACAATAAAAGAAGCTGTTTTGCAAAAGCTGGAAGGCATTGATGGCAGAGTCAACCCACTAGCTCTGAATCACTCATCTATGTACTAGTTCATATATGTTAATTTTATATTTCAATGTCTTTCTCACAGTAGCTTTAGCTAACTTGTAAAAGGGCTTAACTCTATAAGGTAATAAGGATCTCTTGACATAAGAAGTAAAGAAATAAGGATTAAGTATTAAAATATTTTAAGTATCAATATGGAAAGTTGATGTTCCTTCTAACTAGAATGCTATTATTTCATAGTCTCTACTATACTTATCTACAAATTTCCTCATTAATACTACATTTCTTGTTATATCACTTTGACCAGCTAGAGTGCCTATCAATAGCTAAATACTGTGTTAATATTTACTAAAAGAATGAAAAAAGAAATGATCATCTGTATCATTTCATATATCTTAGAAAAGCAATATATATACATATATATATAAATAAATAACATTTCCAAATCTTTCTTTAATATGCCATTTCAAATGATAAAATAATCATAAGTTAAATTAGTAAGTAACAAAACCAGACTTTTTATTGCTTTGAGATAGGGTTTCATTCTGTGGTTTAGGCTGGTCTTGAACTCATAGTGGGATCTAGTAGTAGGATTAGAGACATGAGCTACCACCATGCCTGGCTTAACACTACACTACTACAGACATTTCCCAAGCTAGTCAAGTTTGTCAAATTAATCTACCTAAAATCTACTATAATAAAATTCATTCCTTCCCTCTACCACATGCAGATCAGAACTCACTTGCCATGTGAGTAAGTTAGTTTATTATTTTCAGAAGGTATCTTAGCCAGAATCTGCTCTGTCACCTCCAGGAAGTTTCCTCCACACCAAGCATGTTTGGCAAGGATAGTGGTTCCCCTGGCAACAACAGCAAAAAGAATGGCCATGACTTCAATCTATTAAAAGTAAAAAAAGGACACAGATTTAGAATATTACTTAGGCATGAACTTTCAAAAGAAAACATCATTTATCTACATCCAATGTATGGAATAAGTCATTATAGCATAGAAATTAATGAAAACTTAGTAGGGCCTGGGGGCACAGCTTAGTGGTATAAAATATGCTTATAGACCTGGGTTTCATCCTCATCAATGAGGAAAAAAGTGAACAACCTCAAGGTATTCTAAAAGTTTATGACTTAAACTACTTATAGTTACAAATCAGTGTGCACACAGGCTGTATCTACAAAGTATATATAGCAGAAACTGCTACTCTTTTGAAAGCAATAGTCATAGATAGCAAAGTGGCATAAAAATGCCACCACAGTTCAATGAAATAATCTCATCCTAAAAATTTACCCTAGGAAAATAGTTTAGCAGAGACTAGACTCTGGATTAACAAAGATCACTGTTAACAATAACAACAATCCATATTTATTGGGTACTCACCTTGTAACAGATATTAGTTTAAGTACTTTAAAAAAAACCTGAAGCACTGACTTCTTAACTATTTTACACAAAATTATAGAGCTAGAACATTATGGTAATTTAAAACCAAACAGTGTGATTCTAGAACCCATATGGCTGCATAGAACCAATAATATGTATATGATTTATGCCTATATGATAATTACTTCTAATATAAAGGCATTATCCATAAAAGCAACCAAATGAAATTCACCCAAACCTTCCACAAGAGAAGAGTGGTTTTATAATTTATGTTAGAACCTTCATAAACAAAATATTATCAAAACAAAAGGGCATAAGTTCAAAATTAGTTTCCTGACATTTGGATAGGCATATGCTTATTTTTCCTCATATAACAAGCCAGATTTCCCTGCTTCACGGTTTAAACTATAGAAATTAACAAATAAACTCTTCAATGTAATATAATTTAACATGTTCATTTCACCAAGTAAATCAATGGTTCTCAAACTATAGTGAGACTATGAATTGTATTGGGTGGTATAATCTCTTAAAATATGATTTTTAAACCAGAGGCCAGGTTCTAAAAATTGTAGTTAAATAATCTGGCCTGGAGAAGCCTAGAAAGAAATAATAATTCACATAACCATTCTTTATTACACAAAGTAGAAAATGATGAAGTGTTTGGGGTCAGGTAATCTGCTGAGTCCCGACTGGAATCTCAGCATTGAAGGACATAGAGCAACGGCATTCATCTATCTTTTCAGCTGATCTTCTAGTAGTATCTCTTCTTCATTCTTACTGCCTAAATAAATTTGTTCCCTGAGGTTATATCTTCAGCAGTCTTTATTTCCCCCCTCTGACTCCTCTGTACATAGAAAGTTGGTTTCCGAACCAATGTTTCATAATTTTTTTTTTCTCCCTTGACCTAAAAGCCTCCCTTGATCATGTATCATCGTGCTGCCATTATTATTCTATTAGACTCTTGTCTATATATTATCTTTGCTTCTCTACCTCCTTTTATATTACTATACTCTGGCTTTTGCTCTTAACAATACAAAATGTAATGCTTCCTAAAATCACCAACAACCTCCCTCTATGCTACAAAATAATAGTCACTTTTCTATTATCACCTTACTTTGTCTCTCTAGAACCATCAACATGCTGAGGTAATGATAAAACCGAAGACACAACCAACAATTGAGAGAAAGATAAAAGTGTAAAGACCCACAAAGAAAACTTAAGAAGACCAATTGGGAAAATGTGGCCCAGAGGCCAAAGGGAAAGAAAACTTTAAAAGGAACAGGTGTTAGTGGTTGGATGTGTTAGCTCACAAAGAATGAAGACTAGAAAATAGTGACTTCAATTTTATAAAAAAGAAAGCTATTGCCTAGGGTTAAAGAGACATATAGTCAAACAGACAAGAGCAAAAAGAGATACAAAGATAAGAATTCAGTTGGTTCTTAGAGAGATGAGAAAGTAGTAGCCTTGGTCACCCTGCAACTTCAAGAAGAAAACCAAGCTTTGCAGCAATATAAAAAAAGATTGCTTTCAGCGCATGTAACTTTATTATGAACCAAGGGCCTGAGGTAACTGTTTAAAATGCTTAAATAATCCTAAAATGTGCTTAAAAATAGGGTAATTTGCTCTCTTTAGGTTCTTTTACTATTCCATGCTGTGCTGGTTAGACTGTACAGACAGCAGTGGATTCAATTCTATGTATGTCTAGACTGGACAGAAGTGAGAAATCTGGAGATGATGTCATACAAAAGATGGCTTGGGGAAAGACAATTAAGAAAAAGAGAAGAAAGGGGAATATAAAATAGTTTTTAAGTTTATAGAAAGTGTATATGTATTGGAGTAGAGAGCACACTATTTAGAGTAAAACTGGAAACAGTGGATATAAGTTACAGAGAAGTAGTGCAGGTTTTCCCCCTTCAATGAAAGTAATTCCTCATTAAAATTTAGACTGCTAAATATTGCATATATACTAACAGAGATCTGATTTTCTTTCCAGATATTATTAATAGGAATGCTTTTACTTTCCTGTATTACTGAAAAACTCTACCTATAGTCAAATCTTGTTTGCTCACATTGTAACTCTTTTGCAGTTAAATACTGATGAGTGTTGAGATAACAGAAACAACTATAGCAGAAAGAACACTTACTGTGTTTGAAATAAGGAAACTTAGCTCTACTAATTATCAGCACTATGACTGTCTTATAAACCACAAAATGCTATATAAAATAGCATTCAGAAATTGCATGGAATCACAAGCAGACACAGAAGCAAAAACATATAATGGAAATATCAAATTTTCATCAATGCTATTTACCCCAATTCTCTTAAACATTTCTCAGTTAGGCCAATAGCTATTATCCCAATTCTACTTAGATCGCGCTAAGACTTATAAGTTATTTTTCTGTGGCAGGCATAACAATCAAAAATAAAAACCTCCAGATGGGTAACCACTGACAGAAAATTATCACCTCAAAGCTTGAAAGGCCAGAGGGCAAAAATCAAGGTGTTGTTAGGTCCATGTTCCCCAGGAAATCTGTAGAAAAGAATCTTTAGTCTCATAGCTTCTGGTAGTTTGCTAGCAATTCTTTGGCTTGCAGTTGTAGCATTTTAATTTCGTCTCTTTAGTCAAATGGCACTCTCTCGTCTTCACCTAACATTGTCTCTTCTATCCTTATTCGACCAATCATAGTAGTCATGCCCACTTTATTCCAATAGGACCACATCTTAACTATATTTACAAAATCCTATATGCAATAAAGTATCATGCACAGGTATCAGAAGCCAGGACTTCAATATAACTTTATGGAGGACACAATTAACAGTACTCACTGTTCCACTCAAATTAATCCTATTCTCTCTTTTCCATATAATTCACATCCCTTCTACTTCTAAAACCAGCTACCTTGTATTTTTTCTCAGTGATATTAGAGACTTGTCCTTATAGCTATAAGGCAATATACTATGGTTTGGATTTAGAGAATCCGGTTGTAGTTGGACGTGGTTGTGCACACCTGTGATACTTAGGAAGCAGAGGCAGGAATATCAAGAGTTTAGGGTAAGTCTTGACAATATAGTGAATTTGAGGTCAGCCTGGATATGATGGCCAAAGCACTAGACAATGGAGATTATGAAACTCAAGAAGTGAGGACTCCTCCTAAAGGGAGTCATAATATAAAGGGAGACATATATAAATAAATGCAATAAGGTATTAAGGATGAATAATATAGGAATAACCCCAATTGATCAAATTAGATAAGATTATGTGATTTTAATATTGAATAAAAAAAGGAATGACTAGGTACCAATCTATCAGCATTTTCCTAAGTATACTGTTAACATTTCTCCTTAAAAGAGAGGTTAAAGTGTTTGCTTTACTCTATCTTCCCAATTCTCAGCACAATACCTGACAAAGAATATTTACTGAACAGTTAAGTGAACACTAGGTGCACCTAAAATACATTAACTGGTAGATAATTTTTATATTTTATAGAACCTGTTAAGAAGAGTATTTTTTTAATATCAAACTCTCTCCCTAATTCAGGTAACACAGTTCATTGGTAGTTATCCAATCACCAACTCTTTAGTTTGAGACTATGATGGCTTGTATAAACTTGGGCCAGAGAGTGGCACTATTAGGAGGTATAGCCTTGTTGGAGTAGATGTGTCACTGTGGGCATGGGCTTTAATACCCTCATCCTAGCTGCCTGGAGATCAGTCTTCTCCTGTTTGTCTTTGGAACAAGATGTAGAGTTCTCAGCTACACCATGCCTGCCTGGATGCTGCCATGCTCCCACCTTAATGATAATGGACTGAACCTCTGAACCTGTAAGCCAGCCTCATTAAATGTTGTCCTTATAAGTTGCCTTGGTCATGGTGTCTGTTCATAGCAGTAAAGCCCTAAGACAGAGACATAGCAGGAAGTAAGTCAATGGCAAATAAACCACATATTGTGATGCAATAACCTTGGAAGAGATAGCAAAGAAAGAACACTGTCAAGCCAGACAATTGTAAAGAAGGGGGATGTTTATGAAAAGTATGGCTATAGACTAAGATTACTCTTGTTGCTCTTACAAGTAGTTTCTGAAAAATGATCTGAAGTTCAGCCACATCCCTCTCACTTTCTCAGGATAGGATTTTATTCTGTCAAGAAAAAAAAAGGGAAAAAAATAAAAAAGAAAAAAAAGGGGAGGGGGATTTCCAAAGAGAATGGTGATACAAGTCACTGAATATGATTAATAAAATCCAAAGAAAGCCCAGGCAGTGGTGGTGCACGCCTTTAATCCCAGCACTTGGGAGGCAGAGGCAGGCAGATTTCTGAGTTCGAGGCCAGCCTGGTCTACAGAGTGAGTTCCAGGACAGCCAGGGCTACACAGAGAAACCCTGTCTCAAAAAGCAAAACAAAAACAAAACAAAACAAAAAAAAAACCAAAACAAAAATCCAAAGAAAAAGACTTAATTCATTGGTTATGAGAGTCAGAGCTGGGGGTTGGAAGATCCTCCTAGGAAGATAAGACTATATAGTTATAGAGACTGAAATGGAAAGATTAAAAAGAGAGGGAGTAGGGAAGAGCGGGGTAAGGAAGAGTATGGAGGGGGACAAGTAACACTAAGGGCCATTTGAGGGGTCATATGTAAACTTATGACTATAGAAGCTTCTTAAAATATATTTATACAAGAAATCTAAATGGAGTTATCAAATAATAGAGGAGATGATGTCCTAACTAGAGATCTCTAGCCATCAAATAAAATCTACAGGGCTAGAAATGGGTTACATCTAATTGAGCTGTTGGCCAAAGGGGCCCCATGGAGACCCTCAAACAACCCAAGCTATTGCCAAGGTTATTAGTTGCTCTTGAAAAATTGATGGTAAAGTCCTACAGTTTTGAATACAACATTTAAGCATTTATTGAACATAGAAAATTGAGCTAGTGCTTAATCAGAACCTTCACCACTATTGACTGGTGTTTGTAGTACTGGGAGGTACTCTGTGCTAACCTAGCTAGAAATCCTGCCATCTACAACAGTTAACTGTCTGCATGATACACTGGTATAATAGTGGCACACATGCTGTGAGAATAACCAACTACTATCTGAAAATATTTATGGGCCACTCCACAAGATGGAACCCATGGCTGACATTGCTGAGGTAGTGGTCAAATAGGCCATGGACCTAGGGAAAAACCAAATGCTACTGTTCTGCTAATGTAACATGGCAATTAAAAAAAAAAAAGTCAGAGCTACATTAACCAAAGAGCCAAGTACATGATCAACTTGGTAAATATTGCCACCCCTCCCCCCCCCAAAAAAAACAGTAACATGCTCAAACAATAGGTTTGAATGGAGTTCTACTATCTACTAGGACTGAGTAAGAGGAATGGCAATATTGTTAAGGGTATACGGGGGATAGGAACTCACAGTGAAGGATGAACAAGCAGAAGGAAATCATGAAGCAGAAAGTGATTTGAGAACATGGGTGAAAAGAGTTTTTTGGCTACAGGAAAGTCTGCAAAACGCAAATGAGAGAAACTTAACATTTTCGCATCCTGTAATGACAACTTAAATGACGCGTTTTGACACTAACCCGAGACTTCTTCAGCAGCGTAAAAACATACTTTGCTCAAACTGGACCTGCTCAACAATGAGAACGATAAACAACAGAGAAATCAAAGCCACCCATGTCCCACCTTAGCACCTTCTAGTTTACACCTCCTCCCTCCCTTCCTCCCTGTCTTTCTGTCTCTTCACCGCAGAAAACGCCCCATTCCATTTACCTGACCGGGTACCCTCTAGCGGGCACTCGGGCTCTTGACTGAGGGGCGCAGATCCTCTTAGGGTCGCCCACTGCTTGAAACAAGAGATGGATAGGACCTGACGCCGAAAGCTTCCGTGTAAAGCGCACCGCCTACGCGTGGCAACCTGGGAACGTGAGCTCTCCTCCAATGGGAGCAAGCTAGAGGACGTTCCCAACCCTCCGCACTTCCCAGAACCCGTACTGCACTCTGGGAGTGGTAGTTCTGAGTGTAATGGTGCCACGTCTGCCTTAGGGCGAGTCAACAATTCATAAACAACACCGAACGCTGTACTATAATCCCAGGAAACGGGAAGATGCAAGAAAACACAAGTAGTCTACCAGTATAACCACCAGAATAAATGAGGAATTGGGCTTCCCCCGCTATCTCCACACTGATTCTCAGCAGATAGTGTCTCTTGTTCATAAACAAAACAGAATGTCTCTGACAGGAACTCCCTGTGCTTTCGCTAAGAAAAAAAAATTAACTTCATTGTGTACCTCACCAATCATTTCTCCGATGCTTTGGCAGCAAATATAACAGCAGCAAAACAACAACAACAGTAAGCAGCGGCAGCTACTTTGCTGTGATTTGAGTTTGCTATGGTATATCCTTTTTCTCTTTTCTCATCACCACCTCCCCACAACCCCAAACCCAGCAAACTCCCTGTTTCTTGGCTCTGTATTACTAACATGTATAGACCCCGGAGTTTTCTCTTATGTCAAACATTCAAAGATCACCGTTTTCAACCCCACACTTTCGGCCTTCTCACCACACACAGACCTGAGTGATCATTCTACAACCTCGCCATTTCCTACAAAATTCTCAACAATGTTGCTACAAAAAGTACTTTTATAGCCGATGCTTCATTCATCAGGTTTGCCTCCCACCTCTATGCCAGCTCATTTACTTCTGTAGTGTTCACATTGCATAGGCCCTTGTTCTGCACTTTGTTTTCTTATTCTTCACACACTTCTTGTTGATATTTCTCATGTATTTAGGAAGCCCAGACAATATTCTCGAGGCCCAGTGTTAACTGGATATCTTGGGTATCTAAATCTTAATAATAGTTCCCAATCTACCTAATAAATTTCTACTTTCCCTGTTCTATAACCTGTTAGTCTCAATGACTGGCACATCCAATCAGTTGACCACTCCAGAATGCTAGGTGTGATTTCAAATACATATATTTCCCAAAGCTCATAGCTACACAATAAGTAATCTATTTTCTAACTACTTAATACTTCATTTCAAGCAGATTCAGCTTTCTCATCCTTTTTCAAGGATTTTCAAGGATATGTTTACTGAGCAATAGTACTAAGCAGAGGATAACATCACCTATAGTATTTCATTGGAAATACAAGATCTCCATTATTTGTCTTTTCTTTACCCCTTTTCTTCTCTAGATTGTATTGTGGAGCATGCACAAGACCTACACAAGTTCAAATCAGACAAAATTCCAGCACTGATAAGCGAGAGTGGATACAAAGGCCCATCCCTAAATCCAGAAGCTGTTTGTGATTGATACCTGCTGAGAAAGGGAAAAATCAGTTTTCTCCAATGGAACATAAACCACACCATGCTAAAGGTAAAGGGCCTGGAAACACTATATGGAGTCATTGATATGCATCCACATTGAAAGCTAAAGGAGCTGGAGTCTAATTTCCACAATCACTACTCAATAAAAATGAAACAAAATGAGGCAGCACACAAGAAATATACTTGCATTTTCTGTATTAGTTTTGGAAAGGGAAGAATAAACATAGATGAAGAGGGAGTGTTTGGATAAAGATAACAATAAAAATTTAAAACTTTTATATAAAACTTTAAAAATATTTTGGTGGCCCTTATATACTTAATCTTTTATATGAGAGGTTGAAGCAGTGCATTTATGGACCTAGAATAGGAAGGACTCTTTATGTCCGCCTGCCTCTGAGTGTGTTAGTGCTATATTAAGTTTATATGAATTATTATTCTTAATTTTTATTTCACTAAACAGATGGAATCATTTTTTTTTTAATTCTGGTTGAAGTAGCCCTGACCATGAATATTAGGAATGTGAGTTTTATTAACTTAATGAGGGGTAATGGACAAACAGATATTTCCTTGAAAACCTCTGATGTTTTAAAATGATGTATGGAGAGCAGAGCAGAGAAAAGGGAAATAGGGCAGTGTGTGGGGGGGGGGCAATCTGTAGGAAGTACCAGAGACCTGGGATGGGGGAGGATACCTCAGAGTATCAACTCTAGCTGAGACTCCTAGCAATGGGGAATATGGATCCTGAAGTGTTCACTTCTTGTAACCAGGCAAGACTCCCAGTGGAGGGATAAGAACAGAAACCCACCCACAAAACCTTTGACTTAAAATGTATCCTGCCTACAAGATGTGCAAGGACAAAGATGGAGCAGAGACTGAGGGAATGGCTAGTCAATGACTGCTCCAACTTGAAACCCATCCCATGGGCAAGAACCAATCCCTGACATTATTAATGATACTCTGTTGTGCTTGCAGACAGGAGCATAGCAGAACTGTTCTCTGAGAGGCTCCATCCAGCAGCCAATGGAAACAGATGCGGAGACCCACAACCACACATTAGATGGAGTTCTGGGAGTCTTGTGGAAGAGTTTGGGGAGGGACTGACAGACAGAAAGACAACAGAGTCAGCTTGGGGGCTCCCAGAGACTGAACCACTAACTAATGAGCGATCATAGGCTGGACCTAGCCCCCCATCCCCATATGTAGCAAATGCTCAGCTTGGGCTTCATGCAAGTCCCCCAACAACTGGAGAGGGGAATGTTCCTGAATCTGTTGCCTGCCTGTGGATCCCATTCCCCTAACTGAATCTGTTTTCACCTGTGGATCTCATTTCCCTACTGGGCTGCCTTGTATGACCTTAGTGGGAGAGGTTGTGCCTAGTCCTGCAGAGAGTTAATGTGCCAGGATAGGGTAATATCCAGGAGGGTGTTCCCATTCTCAGAGGAGAAAGGGAGGGAGAATGAGAGGAGGAGCTGTGTGAGTGGTGAACTAAGAGGGGAGGGGGAGATATTGTGATGTAAAGTAAGCAAATAAATAAATTGATAAAAAATAAAACTCCAAAGTTTGGGATGGAACCAGGCATCCATTTTTTTTTAATGCACAATTCTGGCACGTAACTGGAAATTTCTATGTGGGGCCAATTTTGTTCTCAAGCAGACATGATTTAAGAGGTCTTAAATTCAATTTTCATGAGGAACCTGGAGGGGATAAGCGACTCCATAGGAAGATCAACAAAGTCAACTAACCTGGACCCTCCATGGCTTCCAGAGACTGAACCACCAACCAAAGAGCATACAAGAAGTGGACTTAGGCAACTTGCACATATGGAGCAGATGTTCAGCTTGGTCTTCATGCGGATTCCCCAACAACTGTAGCAGGGGCTTATCCTGACTCTGTTGCCTGCCTGTGTGTCCTGTTCCCCTAACTGGGCTATCTTTTCTGGCCTCAGTAGGAGAGGATGAACCTAGTCTTGCAGTGACTGGAGGTGCCAGGGTGGATTGGTATCCCCGTTCTCAGAGGTGAAGGGGAGGGGAAAGAGTCATGTGAAGGGGAGCTGAGATGAGAGTGGTGCTGGGATCGGGATGTAAAGTGAAAAAATAAATTAATGGAGGAAAAAAGTACCGGAGAGGCTTGTGTGTTAAAAAGCTTTAGGAGGACCAGGTGTGGTGGCTAATACCTTTAATCTCAGCACTCAGGAGGCAGAGACAAGCATATCTCTGAGAGTTTGAGGCCAGCCTGGTTTAAATAGTGAGTTCCTGGACAGCTAGGGCTATGTAGAAAGATCCTGTCTCAAGAAACCAAAACCAAAACCAACAACAAAGCTGTTGGAAGGGCATTTTGACAAGTTCCCAGCAAATGCCAGCAGGAAGGTACTGGCAGTTGGCTAAGCTTGGACCAGTTTTAGCCTTCTGGAGCAACCATGTTGCCAACTATACCTGTGTCAGATTCACATCAATACCCAAAAGGAGTCACTATTTGAAATTTCCAAGAATGTTGAAAAAAAATGAATGAATGGTAGAGGTGCAGCTGAAAAGTTCCAACTGTGGTAATCTGAATGAGAATGGCCCCCATAGGCTGATAAGTCTGAATTGTCTGAATATTGATTTCCTGTTGATAGAACTATTTAGGAAGGATTAGGAAATGTGGCCTTGTTGAGGAGGTGTGTCACTGAGGGTGGGCTTTGAGATTTCAAAAGGTGTGTGCAGTTCTGTTTTCCTCTCTTTCGGTCTCCATTTGGTAGATCAAGACAAATTTTCAGCTGTTCCTACTGACATACCTTTGTTCTGTCATCTAACCTCTGAATCCATAAGCCTAAAATTAAATGCTTTCTTTTATAAGTTGCTGTAGTTGGTGTATTTTATAGTAGCATTAGAAAAGTAACCAACCAAGAGAAATATTCCTAAGCATGGCTTCATGGTTCTTTTCTTGTTATACCTAGCTTACATACTTATTTCTGTTGTTATGATTTGTACATGTATGAAAAGAAAAATTTAAAATCCATTGTTTGAAAGGCCTGATATGGGGAGGAGCACAGATAGGTTCCTATATAGTTCTACAACGTCTTCAGAGGGTCATAAGATTTTCACCATATGATGGTTTGTATATGCTTGGCCCAGGGATTGTTGGAGTAGGTGCGTCACTGTGGGGGTGAGCTTTAAGACCCTCATTCTAGCTGCCTGGAAGTCAGTCTTCTCTTAGCAGCCTTCAGATGAAGAGATGGAACTCTCCGCTCCTTCAGCCCCATGCCTGCCTGAACTCTGTCATGCTCCTGTCTTGATGATAATGGACTGAACCTCTGAACCTGTAAGCTAGACCCAATTAAATGTCCTTATAACAGTTGCCTTCATCATGGTGTCTGTTCATAGAAGTAAAACCTAACTAAGACATACCATCTCCTCTTCCCATATACAATTATACCTTTGTTGTTCTGCACCTGGTCTTAAAAAGAATGATTTATACTAAGTATGTCTGGGATATATTTGACTGCCAAAGGATGGCATTCTACTCCTATTTTCTGTCTTATCTGATGCTAATTGTCAGCATGGTGGTGTTTACTCTGACTTGCTTAGGAAATCTGGAACCATACAACAAGCAAATGAATTATTACTTCTCCAATCTATGAATTCAGTGAAATGAAGTTTCTCAAGACTATATGCTCTACCTATGATTTAAGAAAACCAGCCCTATTCAAACAGTGTGTATGACTGGTGTCTACACCATTTTGGCCACCACTGAGATTGGGTGAACAATTGCATTGGGGAATGTAACATCAGGTACTTCCTTATATATATATCTCTTACACAGGGTCAGGTGCAGCCATGGCCATCCTGAATACTGCATTTTTGGTCCTTCTAGTGTCAAATTTGTGCCATGAAGTTTACACTGATGATCTTGGACATTTGCAGGTCATTGACATTATTTCTTATTAGTATCTGTTCTTGACTATACAAGTATTATCTTTTTGCCAGACTTTATCAGGAGTACTGAACTTCCTACTTTTGGGCTACCTGTGCTTTGCTCTATACTTGGCTGCCACCAACAGAACACAAATAAGTGGTGCAGAAGTGACTGAGATTGGTGCCAGCATTACCCTTTTGAGGCTGGATCCTCATTAGGAGAACATAAGCCAGGGTATGACTCCTACATGCTTCGAGGTAACAGTCAAGAGATCTTTTATCAAGCATCCCATGTTATGAGATAAAGAAGCAATGGAATTGGAGGTGTTGCACTTTTATATAGAATCTACATCTGTTTATACAGATGAGAAAAGACTATTTGGGGGAGATTTGGGAGCTTTCATTATGCAATGGCATAATTTAATTTTCAGCTTGATTTTTTTTATGGTAATACCCTAACTTTGTGCCTCATATGTGTTAAGGAGATTCCAGTCTTGATCCTGTGTTTTATTGCAATTTAATGAATAAAAATGTATACTTAATGCACCAACTCTATTTTCCTCCCTAAGATGTAGAAGCAAAGGTAGGAAAACCACAAAGAAAGGAGAATCTTTACCTCAATTGGATAAAATCTTATGACTTCTTAGTTCACAATTTCTATGGGATAGGGCTTACTACTTTAATAAATGCATATATGATCATATTGTGCAATATTTTTCCTTTTGAATGAGATAAAAACATGTTTGATTTAATATTTCTTCTGTTCCCAACATTGCTTCTCACTCCAGAATCCATGTGACAAAACATCATGTATTCTTTCATCATTTTCTTCATGCTTATATAATATGAAAATTGCTATGTATGTATGCATGTATGTATGTATATATTTAATTAAAACTCTTCAAACAGGACATTTTTAGTCTCTTGGTTTTCAATATTTCATAAAAATCAATTACACATAACTGATAGAAGCACATTTCATTATTTATTATGTACAATGATATTCGATAGTGAATATATGATAATTCTTCTGTCGATAAGCATTGATATTATTCTCATTTTAATATGCCCACTGTAAATAATGCTAAAAATAAGCATATATTCATATTTTTATTCTAACACATTTATTTCGGCGAGATAGTTTACCAGGAGTGGAATTTGATGAGTCAAATGTGTGTGTGTGTGTGTGTGTGTGTGTGTGTGTGTGTTTGTGTGCATGCATGCTGGTCTCAATCTTGCTGGCTATAATCTCACTGAAGATAAGCTTGAAATTTGGTTTTTCCTGCCCCTATACTTGGTATTACAGGTTTGTACACACCTTCACAGGATTGAACCCAAGGCTTTGTGAGTGCTAGGCAAGTACTATACCAAACAAATCACCAATTCTCTCTCTCTCTCTCTCTCTCTCTCTCTCTCTCTCTCTCTCTCTCACACACACACACACACACACAGAGCCTACAAAATAATAGGCTTATTTATGGCATTTCATATATGTATGTAACTTTATTTTGCTCATGTTCACCCTGCATCACCTTACTTTGTCTATTATGCTCTGCTGCTTGTCCTCCAAATAGTTTTCCTTTTGTTTTCATGTCACATGATATCATATGAAGCACATACATATTTAGTATATTTAATTTAGCATATGTTTATTTATTTTACAGGGTATATGTGTATATTTAATTTTCATGTTTGTTGTTAAAATGTTTTTCAAAATACAGTTATGATTTACGTTTCTATCAGAAACATGAGTACTCTTTTCTAAACAATCCTGCCAGCAAATTATATTATTGATCCTATATGGTAAAAGGTTATTTTTTTTTTTTTTACTTTTCTAGTGACCAGTGACTCTGCATGCTTTGAAATGTTTTAACTGCTTGTATATTTTTAATTATATAAATTTCCTTTGTTATGTATTTAGTTGTTTCTTTATGACAGAGAATACTATCAAATATTCATGTATCCTTTATTGCAGTATCCCAAGGAATGGTATAGCTGGGTAATATGGTAGATTTATTTTTAGCTTTTTAGAATTCTCTATACTGGTTTCTATAGTGGCTACACCAGTTTGCAATCCCACAAACAGAGAATCAAGGTTCTCTTTTTCCCATATCCCCTTCAGCATTTGTTGTTGGTTGTTTTCTTGATCTTAACCATTCAGATTGGAGTAAGATGAAATCTCAAAGTCATTTTTATTTCCATTTCCTTAATAGGTAGACATAATGAACATTTTTTGAGACATTTCTTAGCTATTTTTCTTCTTTTGAATAATCTCTATTCATGTCTCAGGCCTGTTTTTTGAATGGGTTATTTGTTTTTGTTTTGTTTTGTCTGTTTTTGTTTTCTTAACTCTGTTTTTTTAGTTCTTTGTATTTTCTAAATATTAAACTGCTGTTAGATGCATAGCTGGCAAATGCAAATATATGCAATCAATGAAAAAGAAGACATAGATAATTTGATGGAGAGTGGGGAGGTATGTATGGTAGAATTAGGAGGGGGAGAAATGTAATTAAATTGAAATCTCAAAAAGTATTTCATTGGTCCTACCAGTCTGTGATGTTGTCCCTTTCTAAGTTTGTTTAGAAATAATTGTATTCAGCATATCTATTCCTTTTTTCTTCATTTTGTCTCTATTCTATTCCATTCATCACTTTGTCCTGACTAATTCACCAAAACTGATCTTCTACAGGTCAACATTGGCACCAATGGACACCTGTATTATTAAATTCAATAACATAATATTGTCCTTTATAACTTACTTTGAAAGTTAATTTTATTGAAATATAATTTATATAAAGTAAAATTAATTTATTTTAAGTTTGAAAATTTTGAATTTTTATATAGGTAATAATTATCAAAATCAAGAATGACAATGTATCATCAATTATCACACCAGAATGAGGCCTTATGAGCTTTTTCCCCATCCATGTTTTAATGGACATTTGAATTGTGTTCTCCTTGGGGCTTACAATGAACTGATATGGGGTTGTTTCTGATGTTTCATAAATGTCTTTGGGAATTAATTTTTATTTTTCTTGGGCAAACATCTAAAAGAGGAATTTCTGATATACATAATAAGTATATGATTAGCTTCTAAGAAATTTCCATACCTTTTCCCAAAGTGGTTATAGTATTTAAAATTCTGACTAGTAGTACACTTGCTCTAAATCCTCATTAACACCTTACATGGTTAGTTATTTCTAATTTTCATCATTCTAACAGGCTAATTGCAAGCTTTCTAAAAACGTGTGTGTGTGTGCCACAGTGTATGTGTAGTCAAAGGACAATAATCAGCAGGTTTTTTTCCTTTCTTCCACATGTGGGTTCTAGGGATTGAATTCTGATTGCCAGGTTTGGTAGCAAGTACCTTTACTGGCTGAGTCATCTTGCCAGTCCCTAATTGTGGTTTTAATTGCATTTTAAAAGGTAATGATATTTGGCAATTTTTGGTGTTTTTATATGCCATTTTTGTATGTCTTTGCTTTGAGAAAGCATTTATCTAATCTTTGAATCTTAATTGGGTTTTGTTTTACTTAATTATAATAAACCTTTAAATACTCTACGTATTATGTTTTGTGCTCTAAATACTTTGTCCTGAGTTTGTGATTTACCTTGATTTTCTAAATGGTATCTATAAAGAAACAGACAAAAATTAAACTTCTTTTAGATCAACAGAAGTATATTCTCTTACAGTTCTAGCACCAAGAATTTTTTTATTACTTTTACTTTTTATAGTCCAGTCGTTACCCCCCTCCTGGTCTGCCCTCATCCCATTCCTCCTCCCCCTCACCGCCCCCTCCCCATCTCCATAGAGGAAGTCACCCACCCCCACCCCCTTTCTCCACCCCTCACCCCCGCCAGGCATCCCCACTCCCTGGGGCCTCAAGTCTCTTGAGGGTTAGATGTATCTTCTCTGACTGAGTTCAGACCCTGCAGTCCTCTGCTGTATATGTGTTGGGGGCCTCATATCAGCAGATGTATACTGCCTGGTTGGTGGTTCAGTGTCTGAGAGATATCAGGGGCTGAGTTAGTTGAGGCTGCTGGTCTTCCTATGGTGTCAGCTTCTTTCAACTTTTCCCTAATTCAACCACAGGGGTTCCCGACCTCAGTCCACTGGTTGGGTGTAAGTATCTCCATCTGTCTCAGTCAGCTGCATGTTGGGCCTCTCGGTGGACAGCTATGCTAGGCTCCTGTCTGAAAGCACACCATAGCATCAGTAATAGTGTCAAGCCTTAGAGCCTCCCTTTCAGATGGATCCCAAGTTGGGCAGGTCCCTGGACCTCCTATCCCTGAAGTCAGGGAAATGCAAATCAAAACAACCCTGAGATTCCACCTCACACCAGTGAGAATGGCTAAGATCAAAAACTCAGGTGACAGCAGATGCTGGCAGGAGAAAGAGGGACACTCCTCCATTGCTGGTGGGTTTGCAAGCTGGTACAACCACTCTGGAAACTAATCTGGAGGTTCCTCAGAAAACTGGAAATAGATCTACCCAAAGACCAAGCTATACTACTCTTGGGCATATACCCAAAAGATTGCCCACCATGCCATAGGGGCACGAACTCTACTATGTTCACAGCAACCTTGTTTGTGATAGCCAGAAGCTGGAAACAACCCATATGTCCCATAATGGAAGAATGGATACAGAAAATGTGGGTCATTTACACAATGGAATACTACTCAGCTATTAAGAACGAGGACATCATGAATTTTGCAGGCAAATGGATGGAACTAGAAAATATCATCCTGAGAGAGGTAACTCAGACCCAAAAGGACATGTATAGTATGTATTCAGTAATAAGTGAATATTAGCCAAAAAAGTACAGAATACCCTGGATACAATCCACAAAACTCAAGGTTAACAAGCTAAAAGGCCCAAGGGAGGATGCTTCAATCCCACTTGGGAGGGAGAAGAAAGCAATCACAGGAGGGGGCAGAGGAGAGGAGAGACATGGGTGGGAGAGGGGACAGGGAGGGGAAAAGGGGAACATGATCAGGTATTGGGGGGAGAACAGGAGTGAAGCCCTGAGGGCCAGCAGAATGAATGGAAATATGCAACCTCAAGGGGTGGGGTGGGAGGTGAGGGAACCCTCTAGAATGTACCAGAGACCTGGGAGGGGGAGACTCTCGGGACTTAGAGGGTATCTCAGATGAAACACCCTACAGTGGGGAGAGGGAACTTGTAGAGTCCACCTCCAGTGGAAAGACAGTGCATCAAGTGGAAAGATGCGGTTGTCATCCCACAGTCAAAAACTCTGGTTTCTTCTGAAGATCCTAAGAAAGGATCTGTTTTGGAAGTTTTTCTTCTGCACTTCTTGGCCAGTAGATGGCCACCTTCTCCCTGTGTCTCTTCATAATGTCTTCTTGCTGTGTATGTTTGTGTCTAATAGTCTTCTTTTTAAAAGGGCATTCAGAATATAGGATGACTCTACCCTAATACCTCCATTTAACTTGCTTATTTCTGTTGAAGTCTGCACTCTAAATAAGGTAATAGTCTGAGGTACTAGAATTTAGGACTCAAACATAATTTTGGAGGACACAATTGGGTATATAACAATAAAATTTCTTGAAAGCTGTGAATAAAATTAGTACTTAAAATTGTAGAGCTACTCATAAACAAATATAATGAGTGGCCTTACCAGATCATTCAGAGTTCATTTTTGTTTCATAAACTTATTGTAAGTTAACATATAATTGTGTAGGTGTGTGGTTGACTTTGATGTTTTCACTCAACTCCTTCATTTTTACATTCATTTTCAATTGTAAAATGCACATAACATAAAATTTACCATTCTCAGGTGCTGGAGAGATGGCTCAGTGGTTAAGATGGCTCTTCCAGAGATCTGAGTTCAATTCCAAGCAACCACATGGTGGCTCACAACTATCTGTAGTGGGATCTGATGCCCTCTTGTGGTGTGTCTGAACACAGCTACAATGTACTCATTAAAATATAAAATTAAAAAAATTATCATCTTACCCATTGTTAACTATGCAATTCAGTATTATTAATTCAGTACACTTACATTGCTGTAAAATAAATTCTAATTTTAATAATATAATTTATTAATTTTTTATAGCTCATGCTTCCGTATTCTAAGGCCATGTTGCCTACCTCATTCTTGGAAAAGTGTCTTGGAAAAGTTTTTTTTTTTGGAAGTTTCATAGAGTTACATAGAGTTCTAGGTTTAAATCTATAACACAATTTATATTAATATTTGCATTTCATACAAAATTTTTCTTACTTTTTTTATATGAATATCCAATTATGTTAGCATTGTTTGAAAGACTTGTCTTTTTATCCATTGAATTATATTCATGTCCATGTTTAAGTCAATTGACCATAAATATAAAGGTTTATCTTGGGACTCTCAATTCTTTTCTATTGAGCTATGTTAAGGTAGTACCACATTGTCTTGATCATTCCAGATTTCTATTAAGTTTTAATGTTGAAAACTAAACGTATTGGTGCTTTGAACTTATTTTCCAAAATTGTTTCTGCTATTATAGATTTTTGCACTCAGAGAACTGCGTGTTAATTTCTGAAAAATGTTCTACTGGTATTTTAATAAAGATAACACTGAGTCTATCAATATTTATGAGGAGAATTTCTATCCTAACAGTATTTAATCTTCTAATCAGTTATTCAAAATATTCCTAATGCATTTAGATGCACATTTTTTTTCAAGATAGTGTTTCTCTTTGTATCCCTGGTCATCTTAGAACTAGCTCAGTAGACCCAGCTGGCCTCTCTGAGATCTGCCTTCCTTTGCCTCCCTTTTAGCTGCATTTAGATGTCTTTAGTTTCCATTAATAATGTACGAATGTTATGCTTCTTTTGTTACATTTCTAAAATTAATTTAGTAAATTTAATGCTACTGTGAACAGAAGCATTTTATTATCTTTATTTTGTTGTTTTCTTTGCTAATGAAATTAATTTTGTATATTTATCTTGTATTTCTGACCTTATTGAATTCATTTATTAATTATAGTAACTTCATTGTTCTAATAATGCCCCTTTTCTTTATTTTTAACTAAACATTTATATTTAAGATGCATGTAATATTTTTATATTCATAAACATTCTGAAGTGATCACAATGAACATATAAATAACCTCAAAAGTTATTATTTCTGTGAATGTGGTAACTACTTTATAATTATTATCTTATCAATTAACTTCATGACACAACATTACATTATACCATTTTATACATTAATTTTCAGAACTTGTTTGTAACTGATATTTTGTACGTTTTAACCCAGGTGCTCATATTTCTCTACCCCAAATTTCTAACAAACACATTTATTCTCTGCTTCTGTATGTGTCCTCTCTAAATTCTATACATAAATTAAATCTCATAATATTTGTCACTATGGTTGATAAGTACAAAGGTTGTTTCCATCAGCGCAGTATTCTTTAGGTCCATGTATGTTTGTTGTCACAAGTAGCAAGTTTTCCTTCTTTTAAAAGATTGAATGCCATTACACGTATATAATGCATTTTCTCTATTCCTTAAGTGATGTGTATTTAGATAGATTTTATATCTTGAATATTGTGAATAAATGCTTTAGAGAACATAAGAACATCTATGTCTCATTCAGATCTTTTATTTTATTTTATTTTTCATACTTTATTTACATTTCAAATGTTTCCCCCTTTCCAAATCTCACCTTTGGAACCTCCCCATTCCCTCCTCCTCCCCCTGCCACTATGGGTGTATTCTCCCACCCACCCACCCACTCACTCTCTTCTTCCCTCCTTGGCATTCTCCTATACTGGGGGATCTAACACCCTCAGACACAAGGGCCTGTCCTCCTCCTGATGGGTAACAAGATCCTCCTCTGCCACATATGTGGGCAGCACCATGGGTCCTTCCATGTGCATTCTTTGGTTGGTGATCCAGTCTCCAGGAGCATCGAGGGGTCAGGTCATTTGCCACTGTTGCTCCCTCTATGGGGCTGCAAAGCTACTTCAGTCCTTTCTCCAAGTCCTCCATCTGGGACCTCACACTCAGCCCTACTGTTGCTGCCAAGTGACTCTTGGGTATTTCAAACTCTTGGGCTAATAACCGCTTATCAGTGAGTACATACCATGTTCATTCTAGGTGACAGCGCTACCTCACTCAGGCTGATATTTTCAAGTTCCATCCATCTGCCTAAGAATTTCATGAAGTCATTGTTTTTAATAGCTGAGTAGTATTCCATTGTGTAAATGTACCACATTTTCTGTATCCATTCCTCTGGGGAGGGACATCTGGGTTGTTTCCAGCTTATGGCTATTATAAATATGTCAGCTATGAACATAGTGGAACATGTGTCCTTACTACATGTTGGAGCATCTTCTGGGTATATGCCCAGGAGTGGAATAGCTGGGTCCTCAGGTAGTATTATGTTCATTTTTCTGAGGGTCCGCCAAACTGATTTCCAGAGAGGTTGTATCAACTTGCATTTCCACCAGCAATGGAGGAGTGTTCCTCTTTCTCCACATCCTCGCCAACATCTGCTGTCACCTGAGTTTTTGATCTTAGCCATTCTGAGTGGTGTGAGGTGGAATCTCAGGGTTGTTTTGATTTGCATTTCCCTGATGACTAAGGATGTTGAACTTTCTTTAGGTGCTTCTCAGCCATTCGAGTTTCCTCAGTTGAGAAATCTCTGTTTAGCTCTGTTCCTCATTTTTTGATACGGTTATTTGGATCTCTGGAGTCTAGCTTCTTGAGTTCTTTGTATACATTGGATATTAGCCCTCTATTGGAGGTGGGATTGGTAAAGATCTTTTCCCAATCTGTAGGTTGTTGTTTTGTCCTATTTACAGTGTCTTTGCCTTACAGAAGCTTTCTAATTTTATGAGGTCCCATCTGTTGATTCTTGATCTTAGAGCATAAGCCATTGGTGTTCTGTTCAGGAACTTTTCCCCTGTGCCCATGTGTTCGAGACTTTTCCTCACTTTCTCTTCTATTAGAGTCAGTGTATCTGGTTTTATGTGGAGGTCCTTGATCCACTTGGACTTGAGCTTTGTACTGGGAGATAGGAATGGATCAATTCGCAATCTTCTACATGTAGACCTCCAGTTGAACCAGCACCATTTGTTGAAGATGCTGTCTTATTTCCACTGGATGGTTTTAGCTCCTTTGTCAAAGATCAAGTGACCATAAGTGTGTGGGTTCATTTCTGGGTCTTTGATTCTATTCCATTGATCTACCTGCCTGTCACTGTACCAATACCATGCAGTTTTTATTTTTTTCTCAGGTAATCTGTAGTTTTTATTATTATTATTTATTTATTTTTATTTTCATATATTATTTACATTTCAAACGTTTCCCCCTTTCCAGATCTCCCCTTTGGAACCTCCCCATTCCCTCCGCCCTCCCCCTGCCACTATGGGGATATTCTCCACCCCCCAACCCTCCCACCCACTCTCGTCTTCCCTCCTTGACATTCTCTTATACTGGGGGATATAACACCTTCAGGCCCAAGGGCTTCTCCTCCCCCTGACGGGTAACAAGACCCTCCTCTGCAGTCTTTGTGGCCAGCACTATGGGTCCCTCCATGTGTATTCTTTAGTTGGTGGATCAGTCTCCAGAAGTATGGGGGTCAGGCAAGTTGCCAGTCTTGCTACCTCCCTGGGGCTGCACACTCCCTCAGCTCCTTCAGTCCTTTCTCCAAGCCCTCCATCTGGGACCTCATACTCAGTACTACTGTTCCTGTGAAGTTACTCTTGGGTATTTCAAACTTTTAGGCTAATAACCACTTAACAGTGAGCACATACCATGTTCATTCTTTTGTGACTGCGTTACCTCGCTCAGAATGATGTTTTCAAGATCCATCCATTTGTCTAAGAATTTCATGAAGTCATTGTTTTTAATAGCTGAGTAGTATTCCATTGTGTAAATGTACCACATTTTCTGTATCCATTCCTCTGTGGAGAGACATCTGGGTTGTTTCCAGTTTCTGGCTATTATAAATATGGCTGCTATGAACATAGTGGAACATGTGTTTATATTACATGTTGGAGCATTTTCTGGGTATATGCCCAGGAGTGGAATAGCTGGGTCCTCAGGTAGTATTATGTCCAATTTTCTGAGGGTCCGCCAAACTGATTTCCAGAGTGGATGTATCAACTTGCATTCCCACCAGCAATGGAGGAGTGTTCCTCTTTCTCCACATCCTCGCCAACATCTGCTGTCACCTGAGTTTCTTAGCTATTCTGAGTGGTGTGAGGTGAAATCTCAGGGTTGTTTTGATTTGCATTTCCCTGATGACTAAGGATGTTGAACTTTCTTTAGGTGCTTCTCAGCCATTCGAGTTTCCTCAGTTGAGAATTCTCTGTTTAGCTCACTTCCCCATTTTTTGATAAAGTTATTTGGATCTCTGGAGTCTAGCTTCTTGAGTTCTTTGTATACATTGGATATTAGCCCTCTATCAGATGTAGGATTGGTAAAGATCTTTTCCCTATCTGTAGGTTGCCGTTTTGTCCTAATTACAGTGTCCTTTGCCTTACAGAAGCTTTCTAATTTTATGAGGTCCCATCTGTCGATTCTTGACCTTAAAGCACAAGCCATTGGTGTTCTGTTCAAGAACATTTCCCCTGTGCCCAAGTGTTCGAGACTCTTCCCCACTTTCTCTTCTATTAGATTCAGTGTATCTGGTTTTATGTGAAGGTCCTTGATCCACTTGGACTTGAGCTTTGTGCAAGGAGATAGGAATGGATCCATTCACAATCTTCTACATATAGACCGCCAGTTGAACCAGCACCATTTGTTGAAGATGCTGTCTTTTTTCCATTGTATGGTTTTAACTCCTTTGTCAAAGATCAAGTGACCATAAGTTTGTGGGTTCATTTCTGGGTCTTTGATTCTATTCCATTGATCTACATGCCTGTCACTGTACCAATACCATGCAGTTTTTATCACTACTGCTCTGTAGTATAGCTTGAAGTCAGGGAGGCTGATTCCCCCAGAAGTCCTTTTATTGTTGAGAATAGTTTTTGCTATCTTGGGTTTTTTGTTATTCCATATGAATTTGAGAATTGCTCTTTCTAGGTCTACAAAGAATTGAGTTGGAATTTTGATGGGCATTGCCTTGAATCTGTAGATTGCTTTCAGCAGGATGGTCATTTGAACTATATTAATCCTGCCGATCCATGAGCATGGGAGATCTTTCCATCTTCTGAGGTCTTCTTCGATTTCTTTCTTCAGAGACTTGAAGTTCTTGTCATACAGATCTTTCACTTGCCTGGTTAGAGTCACACCAAGATATTTTATATTGTTTGTGACAATTGTGAAGGGTGTCATTTCCCTAATTTCTTTCTCAGCCTGTTTATGCTTCCAGTATAGGAAGGCTAGTGATTTGCTTGAGTTAATTTTGTATACGGCCATTTTGCTGAAGGTGTTTATCAGCTGTAGCAGTTCTCTGGTGGAGTTTTTCGGGTCACTGAAGTATACCATCATATCATCTGCAAATAGTGATATTTTGATTTCTTCCTTTCCAATTTGTATCCCTTTGACCTCCTTTTGTTTTCTGATTGCTCTAGCTAGAACTTCAAGTACTATATTGAATAGATAGGGAGAGAGAGGGCAGCCTTGCCTAGTCCCTGATTTTAGTGGGATTGCTTCAAGTTTCTCTCCATTTAGTTTGATTTTGGCTACTGGTTTGCTGTATATTGCTTTTACTATGCTTAGGTACGCTCCTTGAATTCCTGATCTTTCCAAGACTTTTATCATGAAAGGATGTTGAATTTTGTCAAATGCTTTTTCAGCATCTAACAAGATGACCAGGTGGTTTTTTTCTTTGAGTTTGTTTATGTAGTGGATTACATTGATATATTTCCAGGTATTGAACCATCCCTGCATCCCTGGGATGAAGACTCCTTGATCATGATGAATGATCATTTTAATGAGTTCTTGGATTTGGTTTACGAGAATTTTATTGAGTATTTTTGCATCAATATTCATAAGGGAAATTGGTCTGTAGTTTCCTTTTATTGTTGGGTCTTTGTGAGGTTTTGGTATCAGTGTAACTGTGGTCTCATAGAATGATTTAGGTAGTGTCCCTTCTGTTTCTATTTTGTAGAATAGTTTGAAGAGTATTGGTATTAGGTCTTCTCTGAAGGTCCGATAGATTTCTGCACTAAATGAATCTGGTCCTGGGCTCTTTTTGTTTGGGAGACTTTCAATGACAGCTTCTATTTCTTTAGGTGTTATGGGATTGTTTAGATGGTTTATCAGATCCTGATTTAACTTTGGTAATTGGTCTAGAAACTTGTCCATTTCCTCCAGATTTTCCAATTTTTTTGAGTATAGGCTTTTGTAGTAGGATCTGATGATTTTTTGAATTTCCTCAGAATCTGTTGTTATATCCCCTTTTCATTTCTGATTTCTTAATTTGAATACTGTCTCTGTTCTCTCTGGTTAGTCTGGCTAAGGGTTTATCTATCTTGATTTTCTCAAAGAACCAGTTCCTGGTTTTGTTGATTCTTTGTATAGTTCTTTTAGTTTCCACTTGGTTGATTTCGGCCCTTAATTTGATTATTTCCTGCCTTCTACTTCTCTTGGGCATATTAGCTTCTTTTTGTTTTAGAGCTTTCAAGTGTGCTGTTAAGCTCCTAGTGTATGCTCTCTCCAGTTTCTTTTTGGAGGCACTCAGAGCTCTGAGTTTTCCTCTTAACACTGCTTTCATTGTGTCCCATAGGTTTGGGTAAGTTGTACTTTCATTTTCATTAAATTCTAGGAAGTCTTTAATTTCTTTCCTTATTTCTTCCTTGACCAAGTTATCATTGAATAGAATGTTGTTCAGCTTCCATGTCTATGTGGGCTTTCTGTTGTTGTTGTTGCCATTGAAGACCAACCTTATTCCGTAGTGATCTGATAGGAGGCATAGGATTATTTCAATTTTCTTATATCTGTTGAGGTTTGTTTTGTGACCAAGTATATGATTAATTTTGTAGAAGGTATTATGAGATGATGAGAAGAATGTATATTCTTTTGATTTAGGATGAAATATTCTATAGATGTCTGTTAAATCCATTTGGTTCATAACATCTGTTAGTTTCACTGTGTCTCTGTTTAGTTTGTGTTTCCAAGATCTGTCCATTGTTGATAGTGGGGTGTTGAAGTCTCCCACTATTATTGTGTGAGGTGCAATGTGTGCTTTGAGCTTTAGTAAAGTTTCTTTTATCAATGTGGGTGCCCTTCCTTTTGGAGAATAGATGTTCAGAATTGAGAGTTCTTCTTGGTAGATTTTTTTCCTTTGAGGAGGATGAAGTGTCCTTCTTTATCTATTTTGGTGACTTTTGGTGGAAAGTCATTTTTATCCAATATTAGTATGGCTACTCCAGCCTGTTTCTTCAGACCATTTGACTGAAAAAATTTTTCTAGCCCTTTACTCTGAGGTATTGCTTGTCTTTAACACGGAAGTGCATTTCCTGGATGCAGCAAAATGCTGGGTCCTGTTTATGGATCCAGTCTTTTAATCTCTGTCTTTTTATTGGGGAATTGAGTCCATTGATGTTAAGAGATATTAAGGAATAGTGATTGTTGCTTCCTGTTATTTTCGATGTTTTTTTTTTTTTTTATGTTTGTGTGGCTATCTTCTTTTGAGTTTGTTGAAAGATTACTTTCTTGCTTTTTCTAGGGTGTAGTTTCCCTCCTTGTGTTTGCATTTTCCATGTATTATTCTTTGTAGGGCTAGGTTTGTGGAAACATACTGTGCAAATTTGGTTTTGTCAAAGAATATTTTGGTTTCACCATCTATGACAATTGATCGTTTTTCTGGGTATAGAAGCCTAGGCTGGCATTTGTGTTCTCTTAGAGTCTGTATGAGATCTGCCCAGGATCTTCTAGCTTTCATAGTCTCTGGTGTGAAGTCTGGTGTAATTCTGATAGGTCTGCATTTATATGTTACTTGACTTTTTTCACTTACTTCTTTTAATATTCTTTCCTTATTTTGTATATTTGGTGTTTTGACTATAATGTGATGGAAGAAATTTCTTTTCTGGTCCAATCTGTTTGGGGTCCTGTAGGCTTCTTGTATATTTATAGTCATCTCTTTCTTTAGGCTAGGGAAGTTTTCTTCTATAATTTTGTAGAAGACATTTACTGGTCCTTTAATTTGGGAATCTTCACTCCCTTCTGTACCTATTATCCTCGGGTTCTGTCTTCTCATTGTATCCTGGATATCCTGGATATTTTGGGTTAGGAGCTTTTTGCATTTTGCATTTTCTTTGACTGTTGTGTCAATGTTTTCTATGGTATCTTCTGCACCTGAGATTCTCTCTTCTATCTTTTGTATTCTGTTGTTGATGCTTGCATCTATGACTGCTGATCGCTTTCCTAGGTTCTCTAATTCTAAGGTTATATCCCTTTGTGATTGATTTCTTTATTGTTTCTATTTCTATTTGTAGTTCCTGGATGGTTTTGTTTATTTCCTTCATCTGTTTGATTGTGTTTTCTTGTAATTCTTTAAGTGATTTTTGTGTTTCCTCTTTAAGTGTTTCCAGTTGTTTACCTGTGTTCTCTTGTATTTCTTTAAGGGAGTTATTTATTTCCTTCTTAAAATCTTCTATCATCATCATGAGATGTGATTTTAAGTTTGAGTCTTGCTTTTCTGTTGTGTTGAGATATCCAGGCCTTGCTGTGGTGGAAGAGCTGGGTTCTGATGATGCCAAGTAGCCTTGATTTCTGTTCCTTGTGTTCTTGCCCTTGCCTTTTGCCAACGGGTTATCTTTGGTGTTATCTGGTCTTACTCTCTCTGAATGTGGCTTGTCTTTCCTGCAAGCCTAGGTGTCAATACTCCTTGAAGACCAGCTCTCTCTGAGAGGAATTTGGGTTTGGAGAGCTGTGGTACAGGGTCAGCTCTGGGGTGAAGACAGAAACCAGAAGACTCTAGTCTGCAGCTGTCCGTTGGTTCCTGTGTTCTGATGGCTCTGCAAGGGTCCCTCTTGATCCAGTGAATTTGAACAGAAGTGGTGGTCTTGCCTGTGTTTGAAGGTGTGTTGGTACTTCTAGGATACCAGCTCTTTCCTGGTACTATTTGAGTATGGTGCCCTGTGTCACAGGATCCCCTCGCCCCCCTCAGGCTTTTCCACACTCCTGGGAAGCTAGCTTTGTTCCAGCTATATTTGGTTATGGAGCCCTGGTGGCCCAGGTAGAGGTCTCCCTTCAAATCCTACTTCTAATAATGATTCTTAAACTCTTTATCCTCCCTACTAACCCACCACCCACCAGAGGTAGTGGAAAAGAAGGATATGGGGGAAGTGGACCTGTTTAGAAATGGTTCTTTGTAACAAATCCTGTCTGTGTTGTCTGGAAATCGGCAGTTCTGTTCACAATTTAGCAGCAGCAGCCTGATCCACTCGAAAACATTTCTCGGATTCACCAGCAGTGGTGGCACTACCTAACAGAGCCAGCCAGGCCTCAGCCTCAGCATGAGTTAGCAGCAAAAGAGACCCAGAAGGACATCAGGAGAACTTCTCCATGCCTCTCTCAGTGATGCAAAGATGAGTGAAGACATGAGACCAACAAGCATTGCACAGCCATCTCTATAAGCAAGCCTAGCTCAGCTTCCATCATTTTCTGTGAGTCCATTTTAATATGCCCTCCAAACATAACATGTCCTCCATTGGTTTTTGCCTTAGCATGTGTCTTGCATCAGCATGTGTATCTGTCTCAGTTGGCATCATTCTGCCAATCAGCCTGAGTCCAAGGAAGTGTCTAAAATGCCACACAGTACACCACCAGAAGTATTTGGTGTGGTGCTCTCTATGGTGTCCCGACAAATGCAGCTCAACTATGCAATGTAAGGTGGACCAATATATGTGTGTTCTTAGCAAAGAATCCTTCATCACATGTCCTCTCACGTGCTTGCTTTAGCAGAGCATCATCTCTCCTGTGTCTGCTTCAGCAAAACATTCCTTCATGAGTCTGCCTTAGCCTTTCACCTGTGTCTACTTCAGAAAAACACTCCTTCATATGTTTGCCCCAGACAAAATACCATCTAACACAACTGACTCTCCAAAGAACCCATAAGTTTTCACTTCACTTATCAGATATTTGGTTTGCAAAGATTTTTCTACCATTCTATAAGTTGCCTTTTTTGTTTTGTTATTTTACCAGTGGATGGTTGTTATGTTATGTGTGGTAATGAAGGCTAGAACATTCTTTTTTTACTTTTACCATCTTTTAAAATGTAGCCTTTGCAATGGGTGTAGAGTGGTATTACTGGTTGCTCTTCTCTGAATAATAGTGAAGTTAACAATTTTTAAAAAGATTTATTTATTTAATGTATATGAGTACACTGTAGCTGTTTTCAGACACACCAGAAAAGGGCATCGGATCCCATTACAGATGGTTGTGAGCCACCATGTGGTTGCTGGGAATTGAACTCAGGACATCTAGACGAGAAGTCCGTGCTCTTAACCACTGAGTCATCTCTCCAGCCCCAACAAAATTTTTAAATAGAGATATATCCTAGCTTATGTAGTTTAGGGTGATTTTTCTTTGAGAAAGTAAAGTGAGTTAAATCATTTGCAGAGCTTTATAAAATTCAGATGCCCAAGCTCAACTACTGAATCGTAATATTCTGTGAACCATTATTACCTCTATCTGCATTCAGCCTATTTTTCTTTGTTTGTTTTTATGTACACTGCCATTTGAATGCCATTGATAAATTTATTATTGTTGCCTATCCCATAGTTGTTTTGAATTTGATATTCACCTCTCTCTCTCTCTCTCTCTCTCTCTCTCTCTCTCTGTGTGTGTTATGGGGAATTTATCATACACAAAGCTATGAAATCTATTGGTGTAGGCTCAAAAAATATAAAATACCATTACCTTTGGCATAAAACAATATTAATAAAATTTAGTGCATTTGCAAACTCATATCCTAAACTTCAATGACAAAATAAAAACCATTTTGTCTATACCACTGTTTTAAATTCATAGAATACAGATAGCAATATGGCCTGATCAGGGATTCTTAGACATTTACTATTCATAACCCTTCTTGACCCAAGAAAAATTTATGGGTCTCAAGTAAGTACGCATATAAAATAGATCTACAAGTCAAAAATTTACCAATAATTATAAAGAAATTTATTATAAACAGAATCTTTAATATGTGTATTATTCTTACCACTTATTAAAGACAAAACCAAATTTGAACATTACTGAGATGTTTGAGCTTGTTTATTTTTAAAAAATATAAAATCTTGTGTGGGGAGACAGACAAACCCAAGATTTTCTTAGAGACCCTAATGAAAGGGCAAAGGGGACTTTAGTTCTGTATACTTGTCCAGTAGTGAACTTGGTAAGGCCCATCTAGGGCCTTCTCAGAGGAGTCAAAGTTGTGATTTCTGGGGACCTGAGTCTTCCCCCTGGGCTGTTATCAGTTCTTAAGTTTCTGTATTTGAGGTACTCTGAGTGTTCTCTTTGCCAACATTGTGTGATTTAGCTCTCTGCTGACTGTGGACATTCTCCTCTTCCCCCTGAAAATAGTATATATGATGCTATACTTCTTAATAAACTTGGTCCTAGCTATTGCTTTTGTTTGCTTTATTTTTCACCTTTATTTTCTTCTCTTCTCCTCCCACTTAACCCCTCATGTTTGAAGACCCTCATTCTTCCTGGATTTGTAAATCTTGGCTCAGTATTTGGTAGGGGAGCATATATATATAGCATCTTCATTATTTTTCAGGGACTATTAATATTTTGATTATATAATCAATACTGAGAATGATGCTTCTTATAAATACATACTATCAAAGATGTATACATAGAGTCATTTAAAAAATTGTTGGGGCCACAGAGCTCTATAACCAAATAGTGCAGGGGGAAGGATAGCATCCAGGGAGTGTGGACAAGCCAGTGAGTGGAGGTAAGCTACTGCTCAGCGGGACCTGCCTGGAATCTGTAGGACACTGGGACAGAGGAACAGCTTGGGACAGGAGCCTTCCAGTTTACCCCTGTGGTCTGTGCCACTTGGCTACATACCAAAATAGCACAGGGAAAAAGCTACCCTCCCAGGAGTGTGGACAAGCCTATGATCAGGGGTAAAGTCAGTACCTCTGCTCAGAGAGACCAGTCTAGAACCCTCAGGACACAGGGACTAAGGAGTGGCCTTCTGGTTTCCTTCTGCGGCCTGGGAGTTGATCCTGTGACACAGGGCTCCATACTCAGTGCCAGGAGAGAGCTGGTCTCCCAGGAGTGCAGACACACCATTGAACACAGGAAGACCACCACTTCTGTTCAAATTCCTCAATCAAGAGGGACCCTCGCAGAGCCATCAGGACACAGGAACCAAGGAACAGCTGGGGACAGGATCCTTTTGGTTTCTGTCTGCACCCCAGAGCTGACCCTGCACCACAGCTCTCCAAACCCAAATTCCTCTCCAAGAGAGCTGGTCTCCAAGGAGTACTGATGCAAAGGCTTGTAGGAGGGACAAGACACAGTCAGAGAGAGCAAGAAAAACTAACACCAGAGATAACCAGATGGCAAAAGGCAAGAGCAAGAACATAAGGAACAGAAACCAAGGCAACTTGGCATCATCAGAACTCAGTTCTCCCACCACAGCAAGCCCTGGATACCCCAACACACTAGAAAAGGAAGAATCAGATTTAAAATCACTTCTCATGATGATGATAGAAGATTTTAAGAAGGAAATAAATAACTCCCTTAAAGAAATACAAGAAAACACAGGAAAACAACTAGAAGCCTTTTAAAAGGAAATACAGGAAAACACAATCAAATAGGCAAACGAAATGAAAAAAAAAACCATCCAGGATCTAACGATGGAAATAGAAACAATAAAGAAATCACAAGGGAGACAACCCTGGAGATAGAAACCCTAGGAAAGAGATCAGGAGTCATAGATGCAAGCATCACATACAGAATACAAGAGATAGGAGAGAGAATCTCAGGTGCAGAAGATACCATAGAACACGTTGTCACAACGGTCAAAGAAAATGAAAAATGCAAAAAACTCCTAATACAAAACAATGAAAGAATATTAAAAGCAGTAAGGGAAAAAGGTCAAGTAACATATAAAGGCAGACCTATCATAATTACACCAGACTTCTCACCAGAGACTATGAAAGCTAGAAGATGCTGGACAGATCTCATACAGAACCTAAGAGAACACAAATGCCAGCCCAGGCTGCTATACCCAGCAAAACTCTCAATAATCATAGATGGTGAAACCAAGATATTCCATGACAAAACCAAATTTACACAATATCTTTTCAAAAACCCAGGCTTACAAAGGATAATAATTGGAAAACGCCAACACAAAGAGGGAAACTACACCCTAAAAAAAGCAAGAAAGTAATCTTTCAATAATTTCAAAAGAAGATAGCCACACAAACATATAAACAACATCAAAAATAACAGGAAGCAACAATCATTTTTCCTTAATATCTCTTAACATCAATGGACTCAATTCCCCAACAAAAAGACAGAAACTAAAGGACTGAATACATAAACAGGGCAAAGCATTTTGTTCCATTCAGAAAATGCACCTGCATGTTAAAGACAAACACTCCTTCAGAGTAAAGTGCTGCAAAACAACGTTCCAGTAAATGGTCCCAAGAAAAAGGCAGGAGTAGCCATTCTAATATCTGATAAAATCAACTTTCAACCAGAAGTCGTAAAAAAAAGATAAGGAAGGACACTTCATACTCATCAAAGGAAAAATCTACCAAGAAGAACTCTCAATTCTGAACATCTATGCCCCGAATGCAAGAGCTCCCACATTCATAAAAGAAACTTCACTGAAGCACAAAGCACACATTGTACCTCACACAACAATAGTGGGAGACTTCAACACCCCACTCTCATCAATGGACAGATCTTGGAAACACAAACTAAACAGAGACACAGTGAAACTAACAGACATTAAGGACCAAATGGATTTAACAGATATCTATAGAACATTTCATCCTAAATTAAAACAATATAACTTTTTCTCAGCACGTCATGGTGCCATCTCCAAAACTGATCATATAATTGGTCACAAAACAAACCTCAACAGATATAAGAAGATTGAAATCATACCATGCCTCCTATCAGATCACTAAGGAATAAGGCTGGTCTTCAATGACAACAGCAACAACAGAAAGCCCACATACACATGGAAGCTGAACAACACACTACTCAGTGATAACTTGGTCAAGGAAGAAATAAGGAAAGAAATTAAAGACTTCCTAGAATTTAATGAAAATGAAAGTGCAAAACACCCAAACCTATGGGACACAATGAAAGCAGTGTTAAGAGGAAAACTCATAGATCTGAGTGCCTCCAAAAAGAAACTGGAGAGAGCATATACTAGCAGCTTAACAGCACACCTGAAAGCTCTAGAACAAAAAGAGGCTAATACACCCAAGAGGAGTAGAAGGCAGGAAATAATCAAATTAAGGGCTGAAATCAACCAAGTGGAAACTAAAAGAACTACACAAAGAATCAACAAAACCAGGAGCTGGTTGTTTGAGAAAATCAACAAGATAGATAAACCCTTAGCCAGAATAACCAGAGGGCACAGAGACAGTCTGCAAATTAATAAAATCAGAAATGAAAAAGGGGATATAACTACAGAATCTGAGGAAATTCAAAAAAATCATTAGATCCTACTATAAAAGCATATACTCAGCAAAATTGGAAAATCTGGATAAAATGGACAATTTTCTAGACAGATAATAATTACCAAAGTTAAGTCAGGATCAGATAAACTGTCTAAACAGTCCCATAACCGCTAAAGAAATAGAAGCAGTCATTGAAAGTCTCCCAATCACAAAAAGCCCAGGACCAGATTTGTTTAGTGCAGAATTCTATCGGACCTTCAAAGAAGACCTAATACCAATACTCTTCAAACTATTCCACAAAATAGAAACAGAAGGGACACTACCTAAATCATTCTATGAGACCACAGTTACACTGATACCAAAACCTCACAAAGACCCAACAATAAAAGGAAACTTCAGACCAATTTCCCTTATGAATATCAATGCAAAAATAATAAAATTCTTGCAAACCGAATCCAAGAACTCATCAAAATGATCATTAATCATGATCAAGTAGTCTTCATCCCAAGGATGCAGGGATGGTTCAATACCTGGAAATATATCAATGTAATCCACTACATAAACAAACTCAAAGAAAAAAACCACCTGGTCATTTTGTTAGATACTGAAAAAGCATTTGACAAAATTCAACATCCCTTCATGATAAAAGTCTTGGAAAGATCAGGAATTCAAGGAGCGTACCTAAGCATAGTAAAAGCAATATACAGCAAACCAGTAGCCAAAATCAAACTAAATGGAGAGAAACTTGAAGCAATCCCACTAAAATCAGGGACTAGGCAAGGCTGCCCTCTCTCTCCCTATCTATTCAATATAGTACTTGAAGTTCTAGCTAGAGCAATCAGACAACAAAAGGAGGTCTAAGGGATACAAATTGGAAAGGAAGAAATCAAAATACCACTATTTGCAGAAGATATGATGGTATACTTAAGTGACCCAAAAAACTCCACCAGAGATCTGCTACAGCTGATTAACAACTTCAGCAAAGTGGCTGGATACAAAATTAACTCAAGCAAATTAGTAGCCTTCCTATACTTGAAGGATAAACAGGCTGAGAAAGAAGTTAGGGAAATGACACCTTTCACAATTGTCACAAACAATATAAAATATCTTGTTGTGACTCTAACTAAACATGTGAAAGATCTGTATGACAAGAACTTCAAGTCTCTGAAGAAAGAAATCGAAGAAGACCTCAGAAGATGGAAAGATCTCCCATGCTCATGGATTGGCAGGATTAATATAGTTAAAATGGCCATCCTGCAGAAAGAAATCTACAGATTCAATGCAATCCCCTTCAAAATTCCAACTCAATTCTTCATAGACCTAGAAAGAGTAATTCTCAAATTCATATGGAATAACAAAAAACCCAGGATAGCAAAAACTATTCTCAACAATAAAAGGACTTCTGGGGCAATCAGCCTCCCTTACTTCAAGCTGTACTACAGAGCAGTAGTGATAAAAACTGCATGGTATTGGTACAGTGACAGGCATGTAGATCAATGGAATAGAATCAAAGACCCAGAAATGAACCCACACACTTATGGTCACTTCATCTTTGACAAAGGAGCTAAAACCATCCAGTGGAAATAAGACAGCATCTTCAACAAATGGTGATGGTTCAACTGGCAGTCTACATGTAGAAGATTTAGAATTGATCCATTCTTATCTCCCTGTACAAAGCTCAAGTCCAAGTGGATCAAGGACCTCCACATAAAACCAGATACACTAAATCTAATAGAATAGAAAGTGGGAAAAAGTCTCGAACACATGGGCACAGGGGAAATGTTCTTGAACAGAACACCAATGGCTTGTGCTCTAAGATCAAGAATCGACAGATGGGACCTCATAAAATTAGAAAGCTTCTGTAAGACAAAGGACACTGTAAATAGGACAAAGTGGCAACCAACAGATTGGGAAAAGATCTTTACCAATCCTACATCTGATAGAGGGCTAATATCCAATGTATACAAAGAACTCAAGAAGCTAGACTCCAGAGATCCAAATAACCCTATCAAAAAATGGAGAAGTGAGCTAAACAGAGAATTCTCAACTGAGGAAACTTGAATGGCCGAGAAGCACCTAAAGAAATGTTCAACATCCTTAGTCATCAGGGAAATGCAAATCAAAACAACCCTGAGATTTCACCTCACACCACTCAGAATGGCTAAGATCAAAAACTCAGGTGACAGCAGATGTTGGTGTGGATGTGGAGAAAGAGGACCACTCCTCCATTGCTGGTGGGAATGTAAGTTGATACAACCTCTCTGGAAATCAGTTTGGCGGACCCTCAGAAAAATGAACATAATACTACCTGAAGACCCAGCTATTCCACTCCTGGGCATATACCCAGAAGATGCTCCAACGAGTAATAAAGACACATGTTCCACTATGTTCATAGCAGCCATATTTATAATAGCCAGAAGCTGGAAACAACCCAGATGTCTCTCCCCAGAGGAATGGATACAGAAAATGTGGTACATTTACACAATGGAATACTACTCAGCAATTAAAAACAATGACTTCATGAAATTTGCAGACAAATGGATGGATCTTTAAAATATCGTCCTGAGCGAGGTAACGCAGTCACAAAAGAACTAACATGGTTTGTACTCACTGATAAGTGGTTATTAGCCCAAGAGTTCGGAATACCCAAGAGTCACTTCACAGCAACCATTGGGCTGAGTGTGAGGTCCCAGATGGAGGAGTTGGAGAAGGGACTGAAGTAACTGAGGGAGTTTGCTGCCCCAGGAAGGGGGCAACAGTGGCAAATGGCCTGACCCCTCGATGCTCCCGGAGACTGGATCACCAACCAAAGAATACACATGGAGGGACCCATAGTGCTGGCCACATATGTGGCAGAGGAGGGTTTTATTAGCCATCAGGGGGAAGAGAGGCCCTTGGATCTGAGGGTGTTATGTACCCCAGCATAGGAAAATGCCAAGGAGGGAAGATTTGAGTGGGTTGGTTGCTGGGGGAATACCCCCCATAGAAGCAGGGGAGGGAGGAGGGAATGGGGAGGTTCCAAAGGGGAGATCTGGAAAAGGGGAAACATTTCAAATGTAAATAAATCATAAAAAAATAAAAAAGGAAGGACGACTTCCTGTGTACCAGGAAGCTCTTACCTAAAGACATTGAACTTAGTAGTACTTAGACATTCTGACCTGCAGAATGTGAGGAAAGGTATGATTTAAGTTGACAATGTATAATACTTTGGTAAACCTGCCACAATTAACAGATGGAGGGCAAGAGAAAACATGTAAAGGAAAGGATTAATAATTAAGGCAGATACTATGTTTTTGCATCCAAGGGAATTTGAAAGAGGCAAGATATCATCTTAGTTAGGGTTACCACTGCTGTGATGAAACCGCATGGTTGTTCAGGGCACAGAGGACTTTGTACTCGAAGAGAAGCCCTAAGAGAACCAGGAATGTTCATCAAGCAGGGTTATCTCCTCAGTGCAGGAGATAAAATCAAATACCTGCATTCCATCCAGAAAGCTGAGAATGGAGGATGCTAGGAACCTGGTGACCTTTTTGCTATCTGAAGGAACAAACCTCACCCAAATTCCCCAGAATAATCATTCCAGACTCTTCCCTCCCTAGACCAATTACCCTTCTTTAGGACAGATGTCATAAGTATTTTATGGGCTACTGACCTCTATGTTATTGGTTAGATATCACATTAGATTCTAGGCTCTTTAGCTATGTAACCCACCCCTCATGGCTGAATGTACAGTGAGGAGAAGTTTCTATGTAGTCATATCTCAAGTTTTATTTTGTACCTGGAATTGGACTGATTGTTGCCTAAAAACCATTTCCCAAACTGTACTGTGTTTTAAATCTGCGGACAATGAACTACCTGGCATTGTACTCCCTGAAGTCTAAATCTGGGTTGTTGAAGTCAAAAACAAAAACAAAACAAAACAAAACAAAAAAAACCATACTTTGGTTTTTGGCATTAATGTAAAACAGAATAAAACAGTAGCATAAGTTGGAAATATTTTATAAGATGCAAAAAATGCTGTTTATACCAGGTATGGTGATGTGTAACCTCAATTCTAGCAATTGAAAAGCTGAAGCAAGACAATTGTCAATTCAAGGCAAACCTGAGCTATGTAGTGAGAACTTGGGCTTAAAAAATCTGTCTAAAAACAAAACAAAACAAACAAACAAACAAAAAAACAAACAGCAAAGAGAAAGGGGTGGGGAGAAACTGGAAGACTAGGAGAGTCGGCCACAGGTGGGGAGTTGCAGGGCATTCAGCAGAGAAAGGCAGGGGTAGAGCTGGGTTGCAGATGACTGTGAATGCAGAAGAGAGACAAGAATATGAGGGTGAGGCCAGGGCAGGCTTGGCCAGGGAGAGGTTGCCAGAGTCCAAGGGGTGGGGAGGGTAACAGTGGCTTGGCCTTGCCTGCTCTATTTTCAGTGTTGAAATAGACATTGTGATTAAGTGGTGGTCAGGCTGTCGGAACCATGGGGGGCGGAAGGAGAATGAGTTGAGGATTCTGGCTGGAGGTAACTGTGGAGGGGGTCGACCCTTTTGTGGACACTAGAGCTCAGGAGGTAATGAGTTATCCAGGTTAGAGATGTAGATTTGGGAGTGTCTGGGGGCCGGGGGTGGGGGGATATTGACTCTTGGCAGCTAGACTTGCATCCCTGCTCCCTGGCCTTTCTTTTTCTTTCTTTCTTTCTTTCTTTCTTTCTTTCTTTCTTTTTTTTTTTCCTTTGATACCATTTCTTTTGTTTTTGTACAAGCTCTCACTATGGAGCCCCAATTGTCTAAGATGGAACTTAACTCATTATGTAAACCAAGTTGGATCTCAAAGACACCCACCTGTCTTTGACTCCCCAATGCAGGAATCAGAGTTTGCCACTACATCCAGCCCTGAAGCTCTTTCTACAGTTGCTGCTCTACCTCAGGCACTTTCTGTCCTTGCCAGAGCCACTCAAAGTGAAGCTCCCTTCCCTGGCTTATCTACCTGGAGAGTTCCAGGTCTTCTTTGAACCTTCAGTTTCAATGCCTCCCCTGTGTGGAATGTGTGGACTGCTCCCATTTCCCTCCCTGGCTCTCTCCCCTCTCTGTGCTTTTCACCCTTTCTTTCCCTGCTGTATTTACAAGTCTTCCTTTCTCAAGTGACTGCAGGCTCTGCATCCCTCACATTCAGTGCTGAAGGGAGGAAGAGGGGGGGGGAGAGAGTGAGATAAGAGGGAAGATAAGACAGACAAGGAAAAAGTAGGAAGAATAAGTCAGAAATAAGTGTTGCCTAGTGGGAGAGGAAGAGAAGGGATGAACAGATGGACAGATAGACGACAGAAGCTAGCAAACTTACTCACATTGGATCCTTCCTTTCAGGTGCCTTGGTCTGTGGGGGAGGCAGGTAGTCCTGGCCTAGCACAAGGACTTTCTCAACCTACCCTGCTTGACAGATCAAGAGGGACATAGATGGCACATAGAAGTATAAAGAGAACTAGACAACCAGGTGTGGTGCACATGTTTGTAATCCCGCACTTGGAAAGTGGAGGCATCAGGATCAGGATTCAAGGTCATCTTTGACTATACACTGAATTCCAGGCCAGACAGGATATGAGCGACTGACTCTAAAATAGAAGGAAAGAGAAGGAGGAGGAAAGAGGAAGAGAAAGAAAAGAAAGGGAAAAAGTGTTTGGTTCTGGAACCTGGGCCTAGGGGCTGAGGTGCATATTTTACCAAAACAGACCTGACCTCCAGGTTCTCTGAGCATCTCTCAGTCTCTACCCAGCATACCTTACCCCTAACCATGAACTACCCAGCCCAGGGCTGGGCTGCCCTTCCCCCAGAGGCTCTTCCCTATGTAATCCAGACATTTTGGTCCCTCCCTCTCCATCACCTTCTCTCTCTTCTCTCTCTGTGCACATGCCCTTTCTCACTTTCTCTTCCAGTCCCCCCATTTCTCTCTCTCCCATGGTGACTTCCCTGGTCCTTGAGGCCAGTGAACTCACCCAAGAGCAGCTTCCCAATAAAACTGCATTTAATATAAAAGAAAAATCTGTCTAGCATGATCACATCCCTTTCCTGGAATTCACAATAGAAATATAGAAATTATAATTAAATACTTTCCTAAGATATCCCAGCCCACAACTCTATCAGAAGATTCCTGCTTTACTGGAGGCCACACTGGTACTAGGAATCCCAGGTAAGACACTGCCCACCACCAGATAATATTCCCTAAACCTTGCTCACCAGTCCCCTACATCACCATATTTTGGCCTATAGCTCTACCAGAAGAGTCTTTTACCAGAGGTCATGTTGGTACTAGAAACCCCAGGTACTTGAAAATCCAGAGGCAGTACCAGTATCCAGAACCCCAGAGATAACATGAGCACTCAAAAAACCTCAGAGGTCATGCTGGCTGCCAAAACCCAAGAGGAGACACAATACTGGACCTGAAGATTCACTGGCCAGCAGAACCACAGGCCACTCAGGCCAGAAGACCAGAGAGAAAACAGAAAACAAAGGGAAAAACATCCAAAAAAATCCATCCAACACAGATAAAAACACTAAGCATAAGAACACAATCAACAATAGCCTGGGCAATATGGTACCACCACAGCCCAGCTATCCTACTACAGTAAGCCCTGGCTATTTCAACATAGCTGAAGCACAAGAAAATGACTTAAAGTCAAATCTTATGAAAATGATAGAGGTCCTTAAAAAGGAAACAAACAAATCCCTTAAAGAAATACAGGAAAACAAACAAACAGGTGAAGAAAATGAATAAAGCTGTTCAATACCTGAAAATGGAAGTAGAATAAAAAAAGAAAGCATAAACTAAGAGAATCCTGGTGATGAAAAACCTAGATAACCAAACAAAAACTGTAGACACAAGCATCACCAACAGAATACAAGAGATAGAAGAGAGATTCTCAGGTATAGAAGATACCATAGAAGAAATTGATATGGTGGTCAAAGAATATGTTAAATCTAAAAAGTTCCTGACATAAAATATCCAGAAAATCTGGAACACTATGAAAACACTTAAGAATAATAGGAATAGAAGAAGGAAAAGATTCCCAGCTCAAAGGACCAGAAGATGTTTACAAAGAAATCATAGAAAAAATTCTCTAACTTAAAGAAGGAAATGCCTATAAAGGTACAAAAAGCATACAAATAAAACCAGCAAAAAACAAAGGATACACACATCCCACCCCCACCTGCATCAACACTACTACCACTACCAACAAAATAAGAGGAATTAATAATCATTGATCATTGATACCTCTCAATATTAGTAGTCATAATTGCCCCTTTTAAAAAAAAAAACACAGATTAACAGAATGGATGTGAAAACAGAATCCATATTTCTGCTGCATACGAGAAACAGACCTAAACACCAAGGATAGACATTGCCTCAGGGTAAAGGGTTAGAAAAAGACATTCCAAGCAAATGAACTTAAGAAGCAAGCTAGTGTAAACATTTTTATATCTAACAAAATAGTTTTTCAACCAAAATTAGTCAAAAGAAATGAGGAAGAATATTTTGTACTCATCAAAGGAAAAATTCACCAGGATGACATCTCAATTCTGATCATCTATGCCCCAAACATAAGGGTAACCACATTTGTAAAAGAAATATTACTAAAGCTTAAATCACACATTGAACCTCATATATGTTTTTTATTTTTTATTTTTGATACTTTATTTAAATTTCAAACGTTCCCCCTTTCCAGATCTCCCCTTTGAAACTCCCTTATTCCCTCTCCCCTCCCCTGCCACTATGGGGGTATTCCCCCACCCACTCACTCTCTTCTTCCCTCCTTGGCATTCTCCTATACTGGGGGATCTAACACCCTCAGACACAAGGGCCTGTCCTCCCCATGATGTGTAACAAGACTCTCCTCTGCCACATATGTGGCCAGCACCATGGGTCCCTCCATGTGTATTCTTTGGTTGGTGATCCAGTCTCGGGGAGTATCGAGGGGTCAGGCCAGTTGCCACTGTTGCTGCCTCCCTGGGGATGCAAACTCCCTCAGCTCCTTCAGTCCCTTCTCCAAGTCCTCCATCTGGGGCCTCACATTCAGCCCTACTGTTGCTGTGAAGTGACTCTTGGGTATTTCAAACTTTTGGGCTAATAACCACTTATCAGTGAGTACATACCATATTCATTCTTTTGTGACTGCTGAACCCCACATATTAATAGTGGGAGCCTTCATCCTCCCACTCTCAACAATGGACAGGTCATCCAGACAGAAATTAAACAGAGAAATAATGGAACTTACAGAAGTATGACTCAAATGGACTTAACAGATTTCATCCAAACACAAAAGAATAGACCTTCTCAGCACCTCACAGAATCTTTTCCAAAACTGACCACATACTCTGTCACAAAGCAATTGTCTTAGGATTTTATTGCTGTGAACAAACACCATGACCAAGGCAACTCCTATAAGGACAACATTTAATTGGGGCTGGCTTACAGGTTCAGAGGCTCAGTCCATTATCATCAAGGTGGGAGCATGGCAGTATCCAGGGAAGCATGGTACGGGAGGAGCTGAGAGTTCTACATCTTCATCTGAAGGCTGCTAGGAGAAGACTGGCTTCAACATGTTTAAAAGGAGGGTCTCATTATCCACCCCTTCAGTGACACACTTCCTCCAACAAGGCCACATCTAATCCAACAAGGCCATACCTCTTAATAGTGCCACTCTCTGGGCCAAGCATATTCAAACAATCACAGAAAGTCTCAACAGATACATGAAAATTGAAATAAACCCCCTGTACCTTATCAGACTTCCATGGATTAAAACTGTATTTCAACAACAGAAACAACATAAAGCCTACAAACTCATGGAAACTGAACAACTTTTTGCTGAATGACCACTGGGTCAAGGCAGAAATAAGAAAGAAATTAAAATACTTCCTAGAATTCAATGAAAATGAATGTACAGCATTCCCAAACTTATGAGACACAATGAAAGTAGTGCTAAGAGGAAAGTTCATAGCACTAAGTACCTTCATAAATAAATTAGAGAAATCTTATACTAGCAAATTAACAGCATATCTGAAATATCTAGAACAAAAGGAAGCAAACACTCAAGAGGAGTAGATAGCAGGAAATAATCAAATTCAGGGTTGAAATCAATAAAATAAAAACAAAGAGAACAATACTCAATGAAACAGTTGATTCTTTGAGAAAACCAACAAGACATAAAATTCTTATCCAAATTAACTAAAAGGCAGAGAAAAAAATATCCAAATTAACAAAATCCGAAACAAAAAGGGGTATAACAATAGACGCTAAGGAAATCCAAATAATCATTAGATCATACTTCAAAAACCTGTGCTCCACAAAATTGGCAAACCTAAAAGAAATGGACCAATTTCTTGATAGATACCACTTACTAAAGTTAAATCAAGATCAGGTAAACAGACCTATAACCCCTAAGGAAACAGAAGCAGTCATTAAAGGTCTCCCAAACAAACAAACAAACAAAAAACAGGGCCAGATGGTTTTATTTGCGGAATTCTACGAAATTTTTGAAGAACTAATGCCAATACTCCTCAAATTATCCCACAAAATAGAAACAGAAGGAACACAGCCAAATTATGAGGCCACAGTCATCCTGATACCCAAACCACACAAAAACTCAACAAAAAAGAGAATTCCAGATCAATTTACCTTATGAACAATGATACAAAATATTCAATAAAATACACACAAACAAATCCAAGAATACATCAAAGACATCCATCATGATCAAATAGGCTTCATCCCAGGGATGCAGGGGAGGTTCATTATACAAAAATCTATCAACATAACCCACCATATAAACAAACTGAAAGAAAAAACCCATATGATATCACTAGGTGCCAAAAAACCATTTGACAAAATTCAACATCCCTTCTCTTAAAAGTCTTGGAGAGATCAGGGATACGAAGTGCATATAAATGAAGGCAATATACAGCAAGCCGATAGCCAACATCAAATTAAATGAGGAGAAACATAAAACAATTCCACTAAAATCAGGGACAGGACAAGACTGTCTACTCACTCTGTCTCTATTCAGTATAGTACTTGAAATTCTATCTAGAGCAACAAGACAACTAAAGGAGATCAAGGTGATACAAATTGGAAAGGAAAGAAGTCCTGTTTCTCTATTTTACAATAAGAGTAGAATATATACATTCTGAGGAACTTTCTCACTCTGAAATTCCATGAAAATACACTTCTCACCACTTTTCTATTTTTACAAACCTTTGGGGGTTGGGTGGAGAGAACTGTTGGATTGTTTTTACTCTTTCATCTTAACAATTAGTTCTTTCATTGATTAATGTTCTGCTGGCAGCTACTTCATCTTAGTGGAGATGATTTAGTATTTCAGCAATTGCTGGATTTTTATAAATGTTCCAGTTTAGTGCATTGAAATTAGTAAGAATCTTAAAAGGTATTTGAAACTGGCCTTAATTAATTAAATGCTTGGTAGACACAGTCCAAGGTTAACCACTTAATAAATTGGCAAACAAATAAAAAATGAAATAAAATATTTTGAGCAGCTTACTGGAAGGGATCTGGGCTCTCCACCAAGAGATTCTGTAGCAAATCTGGCAGGAGGGTGGGTCATTTTCAAGCTCCTGACTCACTGTCATAATCTTTCACCTAAGACTGAACCCTTTCCTATGCTGCATAGAACTGCTTCATCTGTAGCAATAACAGTTATGTTACTGAACACAGGTTAAAAGAAAATCTCCACCTGACATGTGATAACTGAGATAATTATCATTGGTTTACTGTATATTTGGATTTAAGACTATTGTAAAGGTAAAAAAAGAATATTGTAAAGTAAGGCAATGTTGGGAGTTAATTCATTGGTTTATGGAAATGTTTTTGCTATTTCTCAAAACTTGTATTTGGCTTGAAAGCTAGATTAAACATAAAAGAATGTTGGTTAGAAAAAGGGATCATAAAGTATGATAATTTGATCCTATTTAAAATACTGTAGGGTGCTCAATTATTGACTATTTGAAAATGAGAAGTAATTAAAGGCTGGCCATGTACAAAGTGAATGCATTAATTCAAGAAAATTTTTGTTTTCTGAGAAAATAAAAGGAAAGGCATTATCATTCAAGCTGTTTTACTAACAGTATTTCTAAAAACTAGAAAACAAAACAAAATCCTGAATATTCTGTTAAGTAAAGTTATAAAATCAAGAAACACAATAACTATATTAAGGTTTTTTAAAATTAATTCTGTGCTGTTATGGAAAATATGAAAAAGAAGTGATAATTCTACCTGAGAGTACTTACAATGACATCATTGACTTAAGAGAGAGAGATACAAGGAGTCACAAGTCTTAGACTTTTATTAGCTTACTCTTTGCCCAAGGTCAAGGCACTTCTCTATGAACTTCAGAGTCTCAGACCATTAAACTAGGGATTTAGTGGGATAGTGTGTGCAAAAATTTCAAAATGTACAAAGATCTAGTCAAATGGTATAATGAAAATACTGGTAATAATAACTGGAGATAATAGTATGGTAAAAAGAGCAGAGACTCTGATATTCAAACTTACGTTTGAATTCTGCCTTTATTACTAGCTATGTGGATTGCAGTATTACTTAACTTCTCTTAGTCTTTGATTTGCCACTTACACAACAAAATAATGCATATATTCCATAATGTTGTTGCTTGTTATATAGAAGGTACTTGATAATGGTCACCTGTATGCTAAATCAATATATTTAATTATGATATTGTATGGAAGAAACTGTGAAAGAAAATGGTAGCAACTCAAAATATACTGTGAGAAAAGCTGCTATAATAACAGAAGTAACATAATAGGTCTTCAAAACAGATGATTGTAAACTTTACAAAATGATGTAAATCTAAGGCAAAAGCACTAGAAACAGATGTGAGAGTTATTGAGAAGTTATGTTGTGTTGTTTGTAGGATAAAGGCTGTAACTAGATATAATCATATTACTAAAATCAAGATAGTTGGAGACAAATACATTTTTTCTTATTCATGGATCCTACATTTTATATAGTCGTATAAGATCATGTATGTATATGTAAAATGAAAATAGAAGTAAAATTATCTAGATAAACAAAGATCAAATAATTAGGAAAAGGCAAGAGGGGGGTGTAGGGTGTATGTTCCACATATGATTTATCTATATAAAATTTAAATGATTGATTCATTTCAAAGGAAAACATAGCAAGTGAAAAAGGATAGCACCCAAGTTACCCAGTGATTCGGTAGATATTATCAGTGTGTAGTCATTTAACAAAAGTTGACTGTTTATCAGATTCTACAAATAAGCCATAATTATTATCCACATGTACATTATAGTGTAGTGTGAAAACAGCTCATAATTCAAAATTAATCAATTTAGCTACAACATGCAATGAGCATTAAGAACAGAAATAGATGTTCATATGTGAAACTAGGCCTGGGAGATATAGTAGTGAGATAAGGGTTGTCAAAGTTTTGAGTGAAGAGAAAAATGATTTCATTGTTGATTGTTGTGGATAGCCCTGGAGCTGTTTGTATTTTGATGCTAGTTCCGCCTTCCTGGAAGAGTCTTCAGACAAAGAGTGAGTTATATACTCATGTGACTTCTTGTGAACCAATCCCCTAATGAATAAAGGAGCCAATCACTGGGCAAATAGGAGGGACTTCAGGGTTGGAGGGAGGAAGAGAGGAAGCAGGAGAGAAAGAGAGGGCCCTTTTTGAAACAGGGACAGATAATGGGTAAGATGTAGCTGATAGAGTTTCCTGGTATCATGGCGGATCCAGCAGGATTTGCCTTCTGGGGGGTTTAGATTTAGTTAGGCATATAAGATTAGGATCTTAGTTAATGCACCCAGAGATTGAGTTACCATTGTTTTTGAATTAAGTTTGTGTTGCATTTTCCTTCACGTGGCAGCTCATCTGGGTTCAAAAGAGAAAGGTACAGCAGCAAAGTGTGGGTTTGCCTGATGTGCACCACTAAGGCCATGGGGGATTTGAAGCATGGGGCTGGTGTGGTAGTGATCCGCCAGTAGGAACCTAGTGAGCTGGGTGGAGAGATCATGGAGCTCAGAGTCTCCACAAGATAAAAGCAGGTCAGCCATTGCTCGCCAGTACATGGCTGGCCAGCCTGCTGGGGCTGAAAGAACCAGGAAATAGTGCAGGAACTTGCAATATTCTTTCTTTTTAATATTTCCTGCAACAGTTGATCATATTGTTTTGATGTACCAGTAGGAAATAGAGATATCTCAGTCATTAGAAGATACATATCTGTTTGGTGTAAGATCTATGTAGCACATATTTAAAAATTAATTCATATGCTATCTAAGTTGTAGAAATACATGAATCCACCTATAAAGAATATACAGATTAATATGCCTAAATGGAATATGCATACCTAATTTTGTCCCATTTTCAGTTGAAATAGAAAAATCTTTTGTTGAGATACATACTCTATAATTCAACATAGTTCCTATCATTCCATATTTTTATATACCTAGACAACTTAATACATTATTAAACAAGCTTGGCCTTTGAAAATATTTAGGATTTAAATTTCTGGTATAGCAATATATAATAGTGACATTATTTTTTCTCCTTTATTTTTTCTTAATTTATTTCATTTACTATACATTACATTATCAGCCCCCCTGTCCTCCCAGTACCCCCTCACATAGATCCTCCCCCATTTCTCCCTTCTCCTCTGAGAATGGGCAGCCCTCCTGGGTCCTCCTGCCTCCTATCCAGCACACCAAGTCTCTTCAGGATTAAGCACATCCTCATCCACTGAAACTAGACAAGGCAGCCCAGTGAAGGGAATGAGATCCACAGGCAGACAGAATTGAAGGACAGCCCCCTCTCCAGTTGTTGGGGGACCTGCATAAAGACAAAGCTGCACTTCTGCTACATATGTGCAGATGACCTAGGTCCAGCCCATGCTTGCTCTTCAGTTGGTGATTCAGTTTCTAGGAACCTCTAAGGGTCCATGTTAGTTGACTCTGTTGGTCTTCCTGTGGAGGCCCTGTCCTCTTCAGGTCCCTCAAGTCTTCCCCCAACTCTTCCATAAGACTCCCGAACTCCATTTAATGTTTGGCTGTGGGTCTCTGCATCTGTTTCCATCAGCCTCTGAGTAGAGCCTCTCAGAGGACAGTTATGCAAGTTATTCTTGTCTGCAAGCATAACAATTTTATTAATAGTGTCAGAGACTGGTTCTTGCCCATGAGATGGGTCTCAGTTTTGGTCAGTCATTCATTGGCTGTTTCCTCAGTCTCTGTTCTATCTTTGTCCCTGTGCATCTTGTAGGCAGGACATATTTTGGGTTGAAGGTTTTGTGGGTGGGTTGCTGTTTCTATCCTTCCACTGGGAGTCTTGCCTAGCTACAGGAGTTGGTCGCTTTAGCATCCATATTTCCTACTGCTAGGAATCTCAGCTAGAGTCACCTCCATAGGACCCCAGGTGCCTCCTTCCATCCCTGGTCTCTGGCATGCCCTAGTGATTGCCTCCCACTCACCACCAATTTCCTTTCTCTCTTCCTGCTCTCCCAACTTCTAATCTCTGCCCATCCCATCCCACTCATCCCCTGGGTGTTCTCACCCCCTCCTCCACCCAGTTCCCTCCCTCCATCCACCTTAGATATCTGTTTTGTTTCTCCTTCTGAAGAAGATTCAAGCATCTTCCCTTAAGCCCTCCTTCTTATTTGGTTTCTTTGGGTCTGTTGATTATTCTGTGGTTAATCAGTATGTTGTGGCTAATAACCATTTATAAGTGAGTACATACCATGCTTGTCCTTTTGGATCTGGGTTACCTCACACAGGATGTTTTCTAGTTCCATCCATTTGCCTGTAAAATTCACAATGTCTTTGTTTTTTAGTATTGATTAGTATTCCATTGTGTCTATTTTATTTTTGTTTATTTAAATTTTTATTTTAAATAATTTATTGTATTTTTATTTAATTATTACTATATTATTTTTATCCATTCTTAAGTTGATGTACATCTAGGTCATTTCAGTTTCTGGCTATTATGAATAAAGCTGCTATGAACATAGTTGAGCAAGTGTCCTTGTGGTATGATGGGCCATCTTTTGGGTTTAGGACCAGGAGTGGTATACATGGGTCTTGAGGTAGAACTATTCCCAATTTTCTGAGAAATGGACAAATTGATATTCAGAGTGGTTGTACAAGTTTGCACTTCCACCAGCAACAGAGGAGTGTTCCCCCTTGCTCCACATACTCACCAGCATGTGCTGTCACTTGAGGTTTTTTATCTGAGCAGTTCTGATTGGTGTAAGGTGGAATCTTAGAGTCATTTTGATTTGTATTTTCCCAGTGACCAAGGACTTTGAATATTTCTCAAAGTGCTTCTCAGCCATTTGCAATTCTTCTGTTGAGAATTCTCTGTTTAGCTCTGCACCCCACTTTTTAATTGGGTTATTTGGGTTTTTAGAGTCTAACTTCTTGAATATATATCCCTCTGTCAGATGTAGTGTTGGTGAAGATCTTTTCCCAATCTGTAGGCTGCCATTTTGTCCTTGACCTTTGCCTTATGGAAGCTTTTCAGTTTTATGAGGTCCCATTTATTAATTGTTGATCTTATTGCCTGAGCTATGGATGTTGTGTTCAGGAATTTGTCTCTTGTACCAATGAGTTCAAGGCTATTCCCCACTTTCTGTTCTATTAGATTTAGTGTATTCTGGTTTTATGTTGAGGTCTTTGATCCACTTGGACTTGAGTTTTGTGCAGGCTGATAATATGGATCTGCTTGAATTCTTCTACATGTAGATATCCAGTTAGATCAGCATCATTTATTAGAGATGCTCTCCATTTTCCACTATAAGGTCAAGTGTCCATGTCTGTGGGTTTATAGCTTCTTAAGTTCTTTTCTTGAATGGGGAACTCATTATTTTGTGAATTAAACTTTAAAAAAATTTTTAATTGAAAATTAAACTGTCAAAAGTTATTGGATATCTACAACTATGCCTTTTGTTTATCTTAAATTAGCAATTGTATGAGTTTAAAAACTGGCTCCTTTCCTGAACAAAAGAGTTTTGTCTCATTTTTTTTTTATGACACCTTTTTGAATATTTGCAGACAGTGATACTGCCACACTAAAATTGCATTTTCAGGCTAAAATTTCTTTATCTCTTTGATTTTTCCATCCTATCATGCCTCTTGCCTCCTGGATGAATTCTAGTTTATTTATGTTCTACTTAAAGTTTAGGGCTCAGTACTTTTTGTTGCAGGGTAAGTATATCTGTTATTGAAACTCATCACTTTTGCACATATCAGAGAGTTAATCTGGAGCACTTATTCTTCTAATGACCCCATATAATTAACCCTTATGGTGTCTAATTAAAAATAAACATATATCAGTGTCCCCATGTTTCCCCATGGAACTGTTCTAATTCATCTTTGTCCTCTAGCTACAATTTTACATAAGCCATCCATAGGGCAGTTAATTTTGGAAACACATATGATAGGAATTTGAAGTTCAGTTCTTAATTTACTTTCAATATGCTCTCTTTATATTCCATTTTATTATGTCCATTTATTCTTTCACCTCTAACCATAGGCAATATTGAATGTCAAACCTTTAAAATGGTATGATATAGGTTAACCCTATCCTCAGATCTACTCAAGTTAGGTCTTAACTCTGAGCCTAGAAGAAAACAGGAGAACCTTTGCGCCCCCCCCCCCCCATGTGTATGTATCTGTGTGCGTGTGTTTGTGAAGTAACACAGTTATATGGATTATAGAAATACAAGTTAGGTCACACCAACATATCTTAACATGGATTTACTTATCTTAAGACCCCATTGATTATCAGGTTCTAATGCTTTTTAGTCAGTTACTTGTTAGAGACAGTAACATTCCGAGTTTAGATAGTTCTTTCCTTTAATACTACAAGGTAAGTCTCAAATAATTTCCACATTTCCATCAGTCCCTTGAATTTTGTAATCAGCTACACTAATGCCACACTAAAGATGGATCCATTTAAAGACAGAATGGAATCAGGACTACATTCTGCCTTGATGATATGTAGTAGGAAATAGATTATGTTGATTCTTAACATAATCTTTAACAAATCATTTTCTATAATAAATTTCTCCTATGATATAATTTTTCTTTCAGTCTATTATTTTAGTGAATTACTTTAATACATTTTAAAATATTTAACCACCTTTGCATCAGTAGCATAAAACTAACCATTGTGTTCAATTACAATTTCATGTAAGAGTTAGGCATTTATATTTTCTTTTGCATTTATATTTGTAAATGAGCTGAATATGTCACAATCACAAATGACTTTGCCTGCTGTAAATACTGTGATTATGTTACCTTCAAAGATAAGTTAGCGAACATTCTTTTCTGTTGCTAGAAAGATTTTTTTAAAATTAAAATCAGCATAGTTTCCTTAAAAAGTGTAGTCACACTTACCTGTAAAACTATCTGAACAAGGAATATTTTGTGTAGGGATTTAAAAAAATAGTTTTGATTCATTAATCACGATCAAGCACCATTCATAATTTTGAGTGGGTCAATATTGATAAAGTTGAAGTTTCTTAGTTGTGACAAAGATATCCTCCATGTTCTTCTAAATAATTTGGTCTCTTTGATCTAATTTTTAAAAGTGTGTTACCAACCAATCAAAATTCAGAATTGCAGAGGCCAGTCCCAACAGATATGGCTACAAAACAGCTCCAGCACCCAAGGCTCAGAGAACATTGCAGAGATGAGACAGAAAGATTGTAATAGCCAGAGGATAGGGGAGTTTGCTGTGAGATTGTATCTCCTAAAAATGCCAGACACTACACCCATAAAGTCTCACCAATATGGCTGCTTAAACATAAGCTGAACAAGGATAACAGCAATAAATATGCTAAACTGGACAGTGTAAAGCCCATGTGGACTCAACCTTACACATGAGGAACTATGGGCAACTAACAAATGCTGAAAGTGGGAGAAATAGTCTTCCACAGAAAAGAACACAGCAACTAGCTATCCAATACCAAATGGTCAGCCCTGAAGGCATACATACAAGTAACATACAGAATGAGAAGGTTTTATTTATATATTTAGGAATATATATGTATATGCATATAAGTATGTAATAACAACTAATGAAAAACAGAGGCCATAATTTTGAAAGAGAGTAAGAAGGAGTATATGGGAGGATTTGGAGGAAGGAAAGGGCAGGAAAAATGATGTATATAATAATCTCAAAAATAAAAGAAATGGGCTGGAAAAATGGCTCAGAGGTTAAGAGCACTAGATGCTTTTACTGAAGTCCTGAGTTCAATTCCCAGCAACAACATGGTGGCTTATAAACATCTGTAATGTGATCTGGTGCCCTTTTCTGGCCTGCAGGCATATATGCAGGCAGAACACTATACATAATAAATAAATTTTTAAAAAGAAAAATAATTTTACAAAGAAGTTTGCTAAAATATTTATGTGATAAATTTCTCTGTTTCTTCTTGTATGTTTTATTAATTTTACTTTATACTTTAGACTAGTTAATGAAAATATGCTTATTTTTTATAACTTTGCGGCTAGTTGAAAATTAACCATTAGGTAGTTATTCTTTCAATACTTAAAATTATGTTTGTGTAGGTTTATTTCATATGCATTTAAAGTAGACACCATTTAATATTTGCTAAATCTACATTTCTTTAAAACTTCTGTTGAAAATTAGTTTTCAGTAGGGCTAGTATTTAAGGCAATTACTTTTGACTTAATCTTCAAATTAGTACATTTTGATCATTTACCTTTTCTACATTGAATTTTTTCAGAAAAATCCTAGTCAGATATTAACCATTTAATACATATAGACTCATTTAAAGAATTAATTTAAAATATTTTTATAACAATTAAGCCTGAATGCAGGCACAGTTGATGTCACTAACCACTATGGTTTACTACATTTTTCTACATTTAAATGGAAAATTTGAAATAATATGATTGATAGTACAAGGTAATTTTTTTTAAAAAAAACTTGAACCATTTAGATTACATCATTTAATTTGATAACATCTTTTAAAAAAATCAAAGCTCTAGAAAAGAGTATGAGCTGCAAGGTATTTTTGTTCAATAAGTGAAATATTAGTTCACACAATTTTTTTGAAGTATGTGTTTAAAATGAAAATTTAGGGTTAGGGTTAGGGTTAGGGTTAGGGTTAGATTTAAGATTACTCTGAAACTAAAGAGAGAAAGAAAATGGTTAAGTGTTACACAGAACTTCCTTGTGTTTTCACAGGTCTCAAACAAAATATCTGGTATGTGAATGTAGAGAAGTGGGTAGCATGAAAAGGAAAGGGAATGCCAACAGCACACCACAGAAAAAGACTGGGTTGAACCCAGAAATATAAAATTGTAGATTCATAAAAGAAATAAAGATCAATAATATAGAGAACTAAGCAAGATGATAGGGAAGAGATATAATACATCCTCTTCAGTGGAACTGCAAGTAAATGAGAAAAGAAAGTCCCAGGAAGCTATCAAAGTTCACAAACAAACTCTTTGTGAAAATAAAATTTAACATGGAAGATCAATATCCAGCAAGCAGATGCCGATTAAAGGCCCCACTATACCTCGTTTACTCACCAGCACTGTGTACAGGAACCATTTTATTAGATAGCTTACAGTCAAACCAGAAGATCTTGTATGTTTATTTCTCCAAACTCCAAGGGACCATCCTCTACAGATGGGGCAAATAATGACTTCAACAATTGGTGTGGACTCAGGAAACTGATTCTAAATTAAACTCAGATTCTATGACACAGATATACTTGGATTAAAAGTGTGAGCTGCAGGCTACACTACAGAAGAAAGTCAACAGCAAAAATGTCCATGGAAATATAGTTTACATTTGGTAAGATGAAAAAGACCAGCTTTGTGTAAATTCAAGCATAAATTCTAGGACTGAACTAAGTGCCTTCAGCCTGAGGAGCACTAGATCCCAGGAAAGGCAGGCAGGGAATTGAGTGGCCTAGGGAGGAAGAAGGATAGGCTAGCCTTTGGAAGTTGGGTCTCCTGGTTACCTGGTTGGTGTACAGTCCTGAGAAAACCAGATAGGGAGTTTCAATTTCAAAGCCTGATGATATAGTAGTTAAAATATAGAAAATGACTTCCCAAATATGACTGCAATAACTTAGGAAATAATCACAAGAATTCGTATGTGAGATTTCATAAAATTTAGAAGTATAGCAAATCAACAGAGTGATGATATTGTCCAGAATGGGGGGGAGATACTTACTATCTATTCATATGTCCAGACATTATTACTCATACCATAAAAGAAGTAAAAAAAGGTAAACACTGAAAGAACATATAATCCAACTAACAAATGAGGAAAATTAACAGCTTTTAAGAGAAGTACAAATAGCCAACAAATAAATAAACAATCAACATCTTTAGCCATTAAAGAAAATCAAACCTATATTAATAGCATCTCACTCTAGTCAAAATAGCTATCACCAAGAAAATAGGGAACACAAGTGATGGTGAAGATACAAGAAGAATGGGGGAAATAACCTTTGTAGGTTGTGAATGGAAATTTAAATTAGTTTAGCCACTATGAAAACCAGTATAGCACTTCCTCAAAAAACTAAAATAGAACTACTATGTTCATTCCTGTACTCTCTTTATAATTTCCAAATTATAAAACCAACCAAGGTACCCAAAAACAGAAAATAAAGAAAATATGGCATATATGTGTATATTTATGTACATGATTGATTATTGTTCAACAATAAAGAAAAACAAATGTGTGCTATTTATGGGGAAAATAGATCTTTAAAGTAAAAGAAGTCAGGCTCAACAACGCAAATATCAGATGTTTCTCTCATATATGGAATCTCAATTTTTTAAAATAATGGAAGTAGAAAGGGACTATTTAAGAAGAGGGGGAGCAGTTGGAAAGTGGAGAACAAGAGAGTGTGCTGAGTGGGTTAATATGATCAAAGTATATAGTACACATGTATAAAAATGTCATAATAAAACTCATAATTTTACAATTAATAAAAAAGAAAGCAAGACAATGATGTAATAATTTTCATAGATTAGTACATAGTTATCATGAGAATAAATAATTATGAAGGAGACCATGAAAAAATGGTATTGTGAAAAAAAATGAACTGTCTTATGCAATCATTCACATTGCTTTTTATAATAAATATATGGTGTTTTCCTTCTATACCAAAATTTCTCTACTCAACAAAATATACTGGATTTAGTTAAATTTGTTAATGTAGTTCATAGGACTCATAGAAAGTGTTTTATTTTTAAAAAATTATCTTGTTGGACAGTTGTGGCACATGCCTTTAATCCTAGTAATCAGAAGGCAGAGGCAGGTAGATTTTTGTGAGTTTGGAGCTAGCCTGGTCTATAGAGTTTCCAGGACAGCCAGGCCTACACAGAGAAACCCTGTTCCAAAAAATTAATTATATTATTGTGTGTGTGTGTGTGTGTGTGTGTGTGTGTGTGTGTGTGTGCGTGCATGCATGCATTCATGCCATATGTGCATGTAGTATCAGATGGCAACTCCTGGGAGTTCAATTGCCTTCTGCCTTCTTTTGTCTTCTTTATTGCTGAAGAATTTGATCAAATTTGGGTCATTAGGCACATGTGTAAGTATCTCTACTCATTGAGCCATCTCATTGTCTAGTAGAGAAACCTCTTTTTTGCATTTACAATTTACTATAAAAATATTACAAAGGATACAAGTGAAGAGCCAGAGGTAGACATAAATAAGGTAAGTTATGGAGGGAGGAATACAGAATTTCCATGTCTTCTTTAGATGTGTTACCTTCCAGGATCCTCTATGTGGGAAGCCTCCATGTGGACCTCAGTCCAAAAGCTTCTTAAACCTGGTACTTGGGGCATTGTTTTGTTTCGTGTGTTGAGGGATACAAAGTGTGTAAGAGTGCATGTGGAAGGGGCAGCTACCCAAGGGTAGGTAACCTTAGGTGTTGTTCTTCATAGGAAATCTATTTTGATTTTTGAGACATGGTCCTCATTGTCTTAAAATTTACCAATTGTTTTAGGATGGCTGGCAAGCAAGTCCCAGGAACCCTCCTTTCTCCAATTCCCCAGCACTGAGATTATAAGAATTAGGCACAGTTCCAAGCTTTCTATATGATTTCTTGGGCTTGAACTCAGAGTCTCATGCTTACAAGCCAAGCACTTTACCAATTGGACCGTATCTTCCCAGCCCTGTATAGTTGGGGTTTTATGAAGGCCTCATTATATTATTTTAAATGATTTCTTGTATAATTACCCATTGATAATCAAATAAAATTTTAATCTCTCTCCTTTTACTGGAGTTGAAAGTTGGGAAATGGAACAAAAAGTCTAACCTAATCATACTCTGGTCATTTTGTTGACCAAACCCCATTCTGAAGCAGTGTAGGAGTATCTAGTCATTAGTCATCTCATCACACCAGACTATCACATTATTTTGGAGATATTTGTGGTGGTTTAAATTAGAATTTCTCCTATAGACTCATACATTTGTATGCTTAGTCCCCAGTTGATTAACTGTTTGGGAAAGACTAGGAGGTGTGGCCTTGTTGGAGGAGGTGTGTCACTGGGAGTAGGCTTTGAGGTTTCAAAAGCTTACACCAGTCAGAGTCTTTCTCTCTCTCTCTCTCCTCCTGTTTATTGCCTATGGATCAGGATGTAACTCTCAGCTATTGGTCCAGCACCTGTCTGCATGTTGAAGCCCCCAATTAAATGCTTTCTTTGATAAGAGTTGCCTTGGTCATGGTGCCTTTTCACAGCACTGGAACAGCGTTAGTTAGAAGAACTAAGACAATGTCAAAGGATTTTTAATATCTCTGAGCCAGTATTTAGAATCAGAGATAAAATATAATCATACTAGTATGAACTAATATGTACAATGGTAGCCCCATAAGATTATATTACCTAGTGACTTAGTAGTTTTTTTAGCTTCTCTAACTCTATGATGGTCACACAATAAAATTACATAATAACACATTTCTTAGACCACATTTTTATCATCAAACGACTCATTACTTATTTATATTTCTTATTTTATTACAGAATCACAGATAAATTGCCTAGTTACACCACCTTTAGGCAACTTGTTCTTTGTAAACTGTGAGACTTTTCTCCTAAGGTAATCTTAATTTATATCATTTCTTCAGATAGGAATTTTCTCCCTTTCCCTTTAATAGTCCTCTACCAATGATTGTTTATCTTTAACTTAAAAATTATATTTATTTAAATATTTGCTCTCCTGTTTTCCTTTTTCTCTCTTTCTGGGACTCATATTACCCATTTACTCCTATCAAAAATATCTCCAAGACTTTATGTTATTACATTTAATTTTTATTTACTTAAATTTTCTTCTGTGTGTGCATATTCATACATATGTGCCATGGCACATGTATGGAGGTCTGAGGACAACTTGCAAGAGTTGGTTCTCTCTTCAACCATGTGAGTTCTAGGGATTGAAGTCAGGTTATTGGGCTTGGTAGCAAGCACCTTTACTTACTGAGCCATGCTGTTGGTCCATCTGTTTTCCTTTGTATTTCCATTTTTGGTTGAGATAGTTTTTCAATTGTGTTGTATAATTTGTTAGTTAACTCTGTAACTGTACCCATTCTTTTTTGTATTTTAAATGCCAATCTTCTATATCTCAAATATTGTATTATTTTAATATGGTTCTGCCTTGATATTTTGTTTGTTTTGGTTTTGTTATGCTTTATTTTGAGTTTTAAAAGTCAAGGCTAGAGAGAGGGCTCAGAAGTTAAGAGCACATGATGGCCAGAAACACCCATAACTCCAGTTCCAGCAAATCCTATGATCTTTTATGTCCTCTTCAGGCATTCCATGCATGTGATATACAGGCATACATGGAGGCAAAACACTTATTAAATATAATTTTTTAATTTAAAAATAAAGTTAAATGACAATAATTTATGTACACTTAAATACACCAATTATATTTTGATGATATTTAAGAAAAGTTTATAATTATGAAACTATAATTTCTATCATTCACAAAATACTTTCAAGCTTCCCAGTCCTCAGCCCCATCTACTTTCTGCCTCTGTTACTAAGTTTGCTTTTGAATTCTGTGAAAATTTGAGTCATATAACAAAACTATTTTGTGTCTGGCTTCACACCTAGCATTTGAAAAAAACTCAGCACTGTTATTATCTTTTTGTGTATTAGTGATTCATTCTTTATTATTACTGTGTGGTGTTCCACTGTATGGACATATTACCATGTGTTTATTAATTTTTCTGTTAATTAAAAATTTGTTTTTTTCCAAGTGAATGTTAATATAATACATTAAGTTCTCATTCCTAATGACAAAACATCTGACATAAAAAAATAAAAGCACTTAAGGGGGGAGAATTTATTTTAACTCATAGTTTTAGAGATTTCAGTCCACAGTCCTTTGCACCATTGACTCTATAAAAGGCTTGTTCATATTTTGACCAATTTTTATTGTTTTGCTTACCATTGTCATTATCATCATCATTATTATTTTCTATAGTTATTTGTATGTTCTACATATAAATCTTATGTTAATTATAAGTTTTACGGTGTATTCTCCATGTTTTACTTGTGTTTTAATTTTCAGAGTATATATTTTTTAAATTACTTTTTGAAATTATAATTACATCATTTTCCCTGTTGTTTTCCTTTCTCCAAACCTTACATATACCACTCATTGCTTTCTTTCAAACCCAAGGCCTCTTTTTCATTAATTGTTCCTATATACATATATGTGTATATATGTTCCTAAATACATAGACACAACTTACTCAGGCATTATAATGTTATTTGTATGTATATGTTTTGGGGGCTGAGCCCTTGGTATTGAGTAACCAAATGTGTTTTCCTTTGGGTAAGACTATATATCTCCCACTATTAGTATTTCTTAGTTGTCTGCCATTCTTTGTGTAAGGTTGAGGCCTAGTATGAAAGTTATAATCATGGATAAATTTCAGTTTATCACTGTTTTTATATTTTATAGATTATGTTTTTTGTATCCTAAGATATCTTTACTTTTTATCTCATGTTTTGTTATTGTCCATTTCATTTTTGTATGCACAAAGTGTAATGTTTATTGAGTTTTCTTTTTTTTAAAATTTATATATAGTCATTCAGTTGTTCCAATACCAACTGCTGTAAAGGTTCTTCTTTATTCCCTTCAATTTTCTTTGCACGTTTATAAAAAAGAAAATCAGCTAACCTTAAATGTGTAAGCTTCTTTCTAGATCATCTATAATGTTTCATTTACTATGTGACTATAATCCATATGTTTCATAAATGTTTTAGTTAAGTATACTATATTTTAAATACAAGTAATGTCAATATGTTATTAATAAATATTATGAGATACGAGCATTAACCAACACAGTCTTAGGAAAATTGTGACATTATGCCTCCATCCAGATAGCCATTTTTATACTAAAAAGTAAACTATAGTAGTTAAAAGCACAGAATCCTTGGTTAAAAACCAGGCACAGAAAGGTTAAGTGACTTGGCAAAGGTTTCAAGGTTCATTTATTTAATAATTGGACTTTATTATCCTCACTTTTAATCTCTATCATGTTTGTATAAAGTATTTGAATTTTTTATTAATTCTTTGGGAATTTTATACATTGTATTTTGATCATCTTCATCTTCCTCCTCTATCTTCTCCCAGATTCACCTGCCATTCCATATTACCCAACTTTTGAGTCCTCATTTTTTGGAAAACCTATCAAGTCCCATTAGTGCTGCCTATATACTCTTGTATGTATGGCTATTAATTGGGCCAAGGGTTATACACTTAAAGAAAGCTAATTCTCTCTCTTTTGGCAGCTATCAATTACCAAAAACTCCTCAGTTAGGAGTGGAACATCATGCCCCTTTCCTTTGGGTCTCATGAAGTCCAGACTAGCCTTTAACTCTCAGTGTAGCCTTAAACTCCTAATTTTCCTGCATTTACCCCCCAAGTGTTGAGATTACAAGCTATATGAGACATTGTTGAAGAAGATTTGAGTTTCTTCCTACTATTAACAACCATGGCTAATAACACAATTTTGATCCTTTCCTTAAAACTGCAGATTATACCTTGTTTTTTCATCCTGTTCATCTACTACTTTATGGAGCTCATTTCTAGGATTTTTTATGTCAATTATTGCTAGGAAAAGCATTTATTTGGTACTGAAACGATTAGTAAGGAACGTTGAGAGTAATGTGTTTGTTTTTTTTTTTTTAAAGCTAAGGAAATAAAAGTAACCTTCTTTTGAAATTTCTAGTATCTGTTATGGATAGGATAACAATGGGTATGGATGTCCTATTCTGGGTCTCTGGAATTTATAAAAATTCCTTTCCTAATTCCAAGTTATTCCAGGAGTAGTAGATCCCTAGATAATGTTTTCTCAGCCATATCAAACCAAACCAAACCAAAACAAAACAAACAATAACAACAACAAAATCTTTCCCTACTTCTTGCCTTCTTAGTAGAAGCTGCTTTGTGGGTATTTTTTCTTCCTGGCTTTCCATGGCTACTATCTTTCTGAAGAGACATTTTTACCCCTTCCCTCTGTTGGGATTCAGACTGAGGTGCCTATTTTACATACCAAAGCTTCCAGGTTCCCCCAGCGTTCCTCAGTCTCAACTTGGCTTGGCTGGCACACCCCACCCTCTACCCTGAACTTTCTGGCTCAGGGGCTGGGCTTCCCCTCCCCCAGAAGCTCTTCCCTATACAATCCAGACCTTTGGTCTCTTCCTCTTTCCCCCACTACACTCTCTTTTTCTGCACTTCCTCCCCCTCTCTCTCTACTCTCTCTCTCCATTCTGCACTTTCTTTCCCCTCTCTTCCTGCACTTTCCCTCTGCCCCCAATAAACCAGCCTTTATGATTTAATTTGATTCGAATGGACTCATTTCTTCAGTGGATAACTTATCACCTTCAAACCCAGACTAATCTCTGGAATGAGATGTATGAGTTCCATAGAATTCTAGGTTTAGCCTAAGGCCAATGCTGTGGTTTCCCACGATAGGCGATCCAGTGCATTTCTATTTTTATCTATCAGTTCTTTTTTTATTCTTTTCTCTTTTGTTTTGGATATTTACTTTATTTACATTTCAAATGTTTTCCCCTTTCCAGGTCTCCCCTTCAGAAACCCCCTATCCCACTCCCTTTCCCCTGCTTCTATGAGGGTGCTCACCCACCCAACCACCCACTCCCATCTTCCCTCCCTGGCATTCCCTTACACTGGGGAATCTAATACCCTCAGGCCCAAAGGCCTCTTCTCCCACTGAAGGCCTACAAGGCCCTCCTCTGCCACATATGTGGTCAGCACCATGGGTCCCTCCATGTGTATTCTTTGGTTGGTGGCTCAGTCTCCAGGAGTTTGGGGGGAGTGGTTCTGGCCAGTTGACACTGTTGCTCCCTCCATGGGGCTGCAAACCTCCTCGGCTCCTTCAGTCCCTTCTCCAACTCCTCCATCCAGGACCCCATGCTCAGTCCAACTGTTGGCTGTGAGCATCCCCCTCTGTATTTTTCAGGCTCTGCCTAAGCCTCTTGAGACAGCTTATCATGCTTCCATCAGCAAGCACTTTCCAGCATCCACAATAACGTCAGGGTTTGGTGGCTATATATGTGAAGTAGTCCCAGGTAGGACAGTCTCTGGATGGCCTTCCCTTGAGTCTCTGCTCCACTCTTTGTCTCTATATTTCCTCCTGTGTGTATTTTGATCACCCTTCTAAGAGACACTGAAATATCCACATTTTGGTCTTTCTTCTTCTTAGGCTTCATATGGTCTGTGGGTTGAATCTTAGGTATTCTGAACTTTTGCGCTAATATCCACTTATCAGTGAGTACATACTGTTCATTTATGAACACTTACATCCCTTTGTACTTTAGAGATAGTAGATTGTCTCTAACTCACTTTAAAATAAAATCATTAATACCAAGCATAGTGGTGCACACCTTTAATCCCTATACTTAGAAAGCTGAGGCAGGTAGATCTCTATGAGTTTGAGGCCAGCCCGGTCTACACAGTGGGTTTCAGGATAGCTAGGAATATATAGTGAGACATGATCTCAAAATAAAGGAATGTGGTAAAAAAAAAAAGGCACTAGTGTGGCAGCACCATAAATCTATAACACTTCATACCCATACATATGCCTTGCTTTCTGTAGTAGAATAACAGTGCCTCTTTATTGCTGCCAAATTATATGCCACATGTATATGGACAGTCACATGTATACTACCCAGCATCACAGAGGAGGTGCTATAACATAAGAAGATGTATACGAGATGAGAGCTAGCAGATAAATTCCTTCCCCAATGTGGGATGTATAAAGATGTAGTAATTTCATATGGCCTGTTATAAGAGTTTGAAAAATTAACTTGTCATGAAATAGATTATGCTATTATTATATTTCCTAATAGTTGATATCCCTAACTCATCACTATTGTCCTCATTTTTGTTTACATGGATTGTAAATCAGCTTTAGCTTCAAGTTCTATTTTCTAGGAAACCTAAGTTAAGATACCTGAAATTTTTAAAATGAAAATAACTCTGGATTCAAGTCAGAAATTTGTAATACCAACATTTTTGGAAATGATACAACTAAAATACACCTGTAATTGTTTATTTTAACTAAGGTGATAAATGGAGTGTAATTAAGAGAAGAACTAATCACCATTGAGACTTGTTACTCTGCAATGGTTTACACTATACTTCAAATTTCTGTACCTGACTCTGGAACATGGACTTGAGAGCAAAGCACCTAGGTTCATATCTTAGTTCCACATTTAACAAGTTACTTAATAATTCTGTGCTTCATTTTCTCATCTGTAAAATGGAGGGGGAAATAGAACCCATATTATGCAGTTACTTTGAGGATTAAATGAGATATTATAGTTATTATTAAATATAGATAATATACTATCATGCTTACCACATAGCAGTATATAAGAGTGCACTATATTTATTATAGCTATTATAATAAAGGAAGAATGACCTGAAATTAAAATAAAACTTTCAGTAATGGCATAGAACACATATCAAGGCACCAATATGTGGAAAGCAGTAGAATTAGGTGTAGAATGAGTTAACTGAAAGGAAACGCCAAGCAGGGAACACCCATCTATACATTCCTGTTTATGCAGTACATATCACAAAGCAGAGAAATAATGAACACAAAGCCACTCTGAAGGATTTAGAGCTATTTTGTATATATTTTAAATATACATGTGCAATACATTAAAATATAGAGAGATGTGTGATTATATATTTACATACATATATACATATCTATATGAAACCACAGAAGGGATACATACACGCACTCACATGTCTGTGTGCATACCTCAACAGGACCCATCTCTATGTAAACCAGATGCAGTTCATATCAGGCCAACTTGGACATAAGTAAAAGCCCTGACTCGGCAGCAGATTGCATTCAAAAACCCTTCAGTTTCTTCTACCAAGTATAAGGCCATTTAAAAATACACTGAGAAGAACTCCTCTGGGTGTATGGCAGAGCCCAGGGCCCTTCTGGCAGTGCACAATTTGCCTGAGTAAGGACTGCAGGGTTGAAATATCAAGGAGCTATTAAGAAGGGGCTTGAAACTAATAAGCAAGCATCCATAGTGTAACTTTAGCTCCAGAACAATGCACTAGTATCAGAGAATCCTTAGATATCTGGACTCAAAGCAAATTTTGGACAGAAGCAGCAAGAAGTGTGTGTTGCTACTCATCACCATCCAGTGTTACCCAGATAACTGGATATAGCTTTTAGGGGTAGGTAAGTTTGAAGTACATTAGGCAGATTTTTAAAGATTAAACACAAATTATTTAAAGTTAAAGGATTTAAAAGCAACATAAGAGGTTACAGGTATTCAGTTATTGGTTTAGGTTTTATAAATGTCCGAAGAAGCCTAACCTTATATATGGCACCATTTGCAGCAATATCATTAACAATATTAATAATCATCATAACATGTTTATATATACAAAAATAGGACAAAGCAATTCTACAAGAGGAGATGTAAGTGAAGGTATGTGGCTGTGTGCAACCCAATGTCAATAAACCTTAGGAAGTTTCATAGCCAATAAAGACTTTGTGGCATATATTTCTGCAGTATATATACAATAAAGGGAAATGGAATTCCCTTTCTTTCTCCTGTGCATGATTATGCACTTCTCCTTACTTCACCCTGCAGCACACATCCATGCATACTTTAAGATTTATTTATTTATTTTATGTATATTAATACACTGTAGCTGTTTTCAGACCCACCAGGAGAGGGCATTAGATTTCATTACAGATGGCTGTGAGCCACCATGTGGTTGCTGGGAATTGAACTCAGGACCTCTGGAAGAGCAGTCAGTGCTCTTAACCACTGAGTCATCTCTCCAGCCCTACCATGCATACTTTAAAAGAGATGATACATAGAGTCTGGAAGTCTTCAACTAAATTGGAGCACCTTGATTTTAAGCAAGTGCCCACAATATCTGTATTCCTTGATAAATTTTGGGTTTACGTACAGAGGGAAACTATATAATTCTCATGTCTCTTAGTAGCAGTCTTTTGCACCCTGCCATCACCATTGCAGCTTTTTTCTTATTGACAGGGGTTCATAGCACAGGTTCTTTGTACATTTTATGAAGGGAGTCACTTCTGTGCAATACATATCTTTCATCTCAGTTGTTCACTGTTGCTGAAATCTAGGTTCTTAAGCAGCTACCATTGCAGACAAAGCAAGGAGGGAGCACAGTGTGTGCAGCAAAGTGTAGATGCAATGGCGAATATACAACTTGGTTAGGGTTTCTTTATATTTTTCCCCAACATTTGAGCTTCTACAAAGTGATAGAATCACAGGTGATGTCCACTGGGGGCAGACTCAAACCCAGTAATTAATTAACTACTTATTTTTTCACTGCAGAAAGACCACTACATTAACTTCTTATGGTTTCTGAAAAGTAATTGGAAGGGAATCACTTTCTGGATTTGTAACAGAGTCCTAAGGAAAAGTTCAGTGAGCCAATATAATGAAGGGGAGTAACAATGAAGTAGGAGTCAGAAGGCCTGTGTTCCTGTCAAATTCTGTTATCAACTCTAGTATGTGGCCTTGGGCAATTCCCCTCCTATTTCCAGACCTCAGTTTTCCCATCTGTAAAATTACAACATTGAACTAGCCTAATATTTAAGATTCCTTCCAGCTCTAAAATTTATGACGTTTAACATCCATTATTAAGGCCTGAGCCATGCAGTCTCAGGGCAGTTAGCTTCTAAGAGAGAACATACCTCTGTAATATCCTTTGCTTTGTTCATTTAGCTATAAAGCACGTCTGCCTTTGGCACTTGGGTCAGACATACAAAGTTACAAGCATCCTGATTTACTATCCTACTCAGCATGCTAGTAGAATCTGTCAGTACTATAAGTTGGTTATCAGGAAAAGGAGAAAAAAACTCCAACTAATTGAATTTGGAAATGTAGGAGAGCCTCATATGCTCACAAACAGGTGGGTGTGGTTGTGAGTGCATACACACATTGGGATACCGACTATTGCTAGCAATCAGTTCATTACAATAATCCATTTCCCTTAATACAATTTAGTAAATAGTATAGCATAGCAAAGTTTGGCATCTAAGAAAACACCTATGGAAAAACCGCACTTTTGAATGTGTCAGAGAAAAAGAGGCAGGAAAAGAAAAACAAATAGATATCAAATAAAATAAAAATATAAACAAAGATTAGTCTTAGAAAGCAGAATAATAGAAAGGTAGGAAATAAAGAAATGTAGCAAAGTAAAAGGAGAGGCTAAAAAAGAGCAGAACAGGATAGTGAAAGAAGAGACAGGGAGACAGAAAGGAAGAAAAGATGAAGGAGGAAGGGTGGGGGAGGGAGGGATGAAAAGGAGGGGAGTCTTATTCCCTGGAAGGTTGAACACTCTTCCACATGCACCTGTGATGACCATCTTAGAAGAAAGTCTTCAAAGGCACTGTGGAAAGCAGAGTGACAATCAGAGCCTGCACCGAGAGGCATTACCTTGGGGAGCCCCTAAACCTCCACGTTGCTGGCTCTGTCAGTCCTCAGTGTCCAAACCTCATGCCCATATATCACCTGAATTTGACATGACAGTCATAAAAGCTGAGCAGGCTGGGTGTCAGAAGATTGAAGAAGAGTGGGATAGATTATTGTGAAAAAGAGCAAGGCATCCTGCACTAGGATATACTTTGCCATTCTTCTGACGCCACAGGAACAAAAGAGGTGAGGTCCTAACTTTGGCTAGTTTATTATTTCACACCCTCCTCCAAACATGAGGCCTATGAGTTACTGAAGAGTGTCAGAAGGAGAACACTCTGGATCCATCTTGTAGGAAGGAAGGTCATACAGACTTTTCCTGGGTCTTGGGGAAGGGTGAGCTACTAGAAGAGATTTTTCTGCACACAGTGTTGGTGTGCCTCTTACAGCGGCAGCCTGGTCGACGGAGGCTATCATAGCCCTGCTGGCACAGATGGAGGCATCCACGGGTAGGCAGGTAGCAGCACAGGCAGGGTAAGAAGAGGGAGATGAGACTCATGGCTGCCCAGCGAATGAAGCAAGAGCTAGGCCCACAGGAGCAGGGCTCATCAGCGCAGTTGTCTTCATCATCAGTAGAGCAGTGGTAGAAGAGGCCCTTGACACAGCAGAGGCAAGTGCCATAATCAAGGAGGCTCTCAGCAGAGCAAAGGCAACGCTGGTTGCACATCCAGCAGGAGGGCAGAGGGCGAACTGCTGTGCAGGGGACACATTTGCAGCGCCCACATTCCTCACAGATAAAGAGGTGATCACTGGGATGCCCTACAGATTGCTCAGCTTCTCCCTTCAGAGCACCATCGACCTTTGGGTGGGCCCCTGCTCCAGGCTGGGTTCTGATGATGGACTGGCCTGAAGGAGAGGGTGTAATGCTGGCCAAGAGCCTTTGATCAGAGGCAGTGGTGCTTTGGGACATTGAGCTGGCAATGCTAGATTGGCTCAGATGCTGAGGCAGGGGCTGCAGCTGATGGCACTGGCTGATACTGCGTGGGAGAGCAGTAGGCATGGTAGCCAGGGACCAATCAGACTTTTGGGTTTGCACAAAAAGGGAAGGGCTGGAAAGAGCTTGTTTACAGGGTACTGGAGGTTCCACATAATCATTGCTAGCATGAGTAGAGCGCAGCTGTTCAATAGGCAGAATTTGTTGGAGCTCATCTATCCCTGTGACATCCATTTTGCCTAGATTTTTGAGCTCTAAGTGATTTGAGGTCAGTGTGGCACTTGTGGTGATTAAAAAAAAAAAAAAAAGCCCTTGTAGTTAAATGGACCTCAAAGCATATCAGAAAATCCTAAGAGAAAAGAAAATAAAAACAATGTATGAGAACATACAAGTCACAAGTTTAAGGGAACCACCAAGAAAAAGTTAGGATTTATCACCACTTCATCTTTCAAATGCTGTATTATAGGTTTCATTTAATACTTTTATTTTGTAAGTGAACTCACTCATTTTCAGAAATGTCTAGTCATTCTATTCAAAGGATAAATCAGTTTGAGAGCAAATGCTAGATAATTTATTTGTATTCTATCATGTGGCTAATCTAAGTTTTGCACATCTGAATTCTAATAAAAATGGAGCCAAATGTTAAAAACAAAGGTCATTTCTTAAAGCAGTATAGAAGCAATAGAAGACACTTCAAAGGTCTACCAAGAGAAGCTGCTCATATGTGTACATAGACATGTATATATTCAACCATTCTCCTGCCTCAGCCTCTAGAGTAGCTGGGACTCTAGGTATGCATTACCACATTCAGCTTCTAGAATCAAACATTTTTAAATATACAATACTGGGTTGTGTAATGACAACTACATCAAACTATAATACAAGCCCTGAACTATTTTAAATATCACTATAACAATTGCATTTACCAAATAAATACTGCACAGACTGCTTTCCTCTACTTTACACCAAAAATGACTTTTGTAAAGAGATGTTCTTATACTATATTTAAGTTTAGTTGAACGTTAGAAGATATATTCTTACATCTTCATTGTGCCACAAATGGTTGTGTAGTCCTTCTCCTGAAGGCCTTGATATAGGTAGAATCAACAAATGGTGACCATGCAGAAAATATTTTACAAGTAGTAGACTCCTGTGCCTAGAAGACTGAATGTTCAGAAAAGAAATGGAAACATGAATCAAAGAGACAACATGGATCAGGATATAAAGATCATTAGCATGAATACAGTACATATTTGAAATCTGTCAGATTTTAAGTATTCTCAGAATGAACCAATTACTCATACTGCTGTATAATTTGGATAGATTGAATAAATAATAAATAAAAAGGAACAAAGAGATAGAAAGCAGTATCTGATTAGAATTCTATAATAAAGTAAACAACACTGAAATAGGTCCAAAGTAAAATTAATAATGGGAAAAATAATGATACAGTTCATAAAGAGTTCAGCAGCTAATAATGGCTACACTTTGGAGGCTTTTGAGGTTATATTCTCATATAAATCTGATTAGCTAAACTTACATCTGCTTAAAAATTAGATAAACATAATGGATGCTCCATGACTCAATTATGTATGATACTTTTGTCAAATCATTTGCTTTCCTTTGGCCTCAGTTTCACTACCTATATAACTATAGGGGTGGTCTAGATTTCCAAGGATACTGCCCCATAATGGTCTATATTTCTATAGCTATGTAATTTAATCATTCTTTTCATCCACACCCTCTACATTTTCAGGTTCTTGAGGGTAAATTGGGCAAAGTGCCCATGTTTGTTTGGACAATTCAAAAACAAAAATAGATTCACTTCCTTGCACTTAAAGTCCTCGCAACCTTCCATCCATAGCTTTACTAAATCTTTATATAGTCATAGTTTTAGCATTGGAAAGAAATAGATAGTATTCAGTGGACATCTGAATAAACAAGGACATACTGTTCATCTGGATTGTAGATTATATGTGAATGTAGAAGCTTTGGGCTATGAAAAGTATTTGGCAAAATTATAAGAAATACAGGATGGGTGGAGTCATTCAAAACTTGTATGCTTTAAATAATACTGGATATAGTTAGATATATCAATTTCTAAAATACATAGAAAATGTCAAGAAGTACTTACATGAGATAATCATATTATATTCCTCAAACAAGATTACAGTGACGTCTCAGTGAATACTCAGAGGCATGCCCACAAAGTTGAAAGCTAAACCCAATGGAATCTAGGTCATAATATAAACAACTTAGAACCAACAAAAACTATCTGAAGGGGCTTCTATCTGGCATCAGAAGGTCACATGGTGTTTAGGTTAAAAAGGTATATTAAAATAGTGGTTAGACCTTTCAAGAATAAGAGATTTTGTTGCATGATTAAAGAAATCTACAATAATAAAGCATTGTTGGCCTCAGGTAAAGGGGTTGACATTATGAAATTGGTTTCTTCCTATTCTTAATTTTTTTATTAGAATGGATTCTGAGATCTAATGTGGGCAGTTAGGATCCTAGTAATATCGGGGTTTGGTGTAGTAATTAAAGACTGGATGACAATAAACTTTTTTGATAGTCTGGCCCTGCTGAATCAATCTAGCTAAAAAAGATAAACTCAAACAATAGGCATATTCTATAGCAGAAGGTAAGGGGGGAATGTTGAAAAACAAATAAGCAAGATACTACTTGTAGACTAGATGAGAAACTACTAAGCATGTTTATTATTCAGGAGTCCACCCATTAAAAAGCCATTCTTTGTGAGCAGCAACACTTAATAAACTGCCAGTGGTCAATTTGATATTTTGACAAATGACAAAGAATATACATATCACATATTACTAAATAGCAGTCAATGTGGTTATGAGTCTTGGTTATATAGTGATGGAATCTAGTGATTTTTGTCACGTAGTACCTCTGCAGTAATGAATGATGCATTGTGACCCACCACTGTCAGTCTTGCTTGCCAGGGGCTCACAGCTTTCTGAATAGTTTTTCTATAGCTATGAAATTTGCTATATTTGACCTAAACAGAATTTTCTTTTCTTATTTAGGAACTAGGAAGCTAAACGTATTCATGAAATGGTAATGTTTATTAATAAAAGAAAATGTATTTTTCTCTCTAAACCCTAAAATCTGCCATGTTGAGACAAAACTTGAAAACTTTTCTGCCTAAAACTCTTCTATGCTGATGCCTTACGACATTTCTGAATTCTATGATAAATTATTTTTTGATAGAGTGTGATTCAATGTTGAATTTTAAAATGACAGGAGAAGAAATAAGGAAGGACTGACTGCTGTTTTCTCCTACTCTTAGAGGCTCAATGCTGTTTTGTACCTTTCTGTGTAATGGCTGGGAGGTGTGTTTTTTTTTCCCTATGTACTCTGCTGTTTCATACACTTGTTCTCAGAATAACTGAAAGCAAACATAGGGGGAATTTCTGCTATGGCTTTATATGTTTTCTTAGTTCTACTATTCCAAAGTCTGCTCTCTAAAAAAATCCTTCTCTGTGCAAAAGCATTTGCATCTCTATCAAAGCACACACCCCTTACAAATACCAAGTTGTATATAGTTTACATTACTGACCTCTCTGTTACTGACGGGGCCTCCCTCCTACCGCATATATCTTGCTAGAGCTGCCAGGTCTTCACCACATTTAACTCTTAACTTGTCACATTGCTACCCCAATCCTATTCATTACTTTAATAGTTTTATTAAGACTTATATAGTTTATTTCAAGTCTCCGAGTTTTGCAGTTTTAAGAACTTGACATTATTAAAGATATAGGTGCTTTAGTGATGAGTGATGTAGAGAAAAACTGTAACATCAAACACATTCATAAGCTTCTAATAGTGAGGAAAATTCTAAGAAGTTATTTATTTATTTAAGACACTAGAATCTTTTTATTAGCCCCAAATTCTTTCCTAAGACACAAGAAGCTTGGGTTATGGTCTTAATGCTAGCTTTACTTTGCTGTGTTACTATAAGCAAGTAACCTCTCTGTTTCTTCATCTGCAAATGAAGAAATATATAAATCAAAAATTTTAAAGCCCATTTTGCCGTGTTCTAAATTCTGTGCTGGGCTTTGGCTGCATATCTAAGTCTTAAATTCTTTCACGAAGAATTAGTCTCCTTTTTCAATCCTTTGCTTCCTTACTAGTTAATTTTGAATAAATATCTCTAAATCCAAGTCACTCAGATCACTAGATTATGTTTCAGACTTAAAAACAGAACACAAAGAAACAAAATGCCTAGAATTTTACAATAAAGTCTTATTGCCTGTTAGAATCAAAGAGACAGGGGTATACTTAACTGTGGATGAACTGCTAGTTTGTGCCTTATTTGTATTTACATATGCAGATGACTTGTTGAGAACATGCTTTAATATATTATATACTCCAATTCATGTGATAACACATTGCATTACAGGGAGGTTTTAATATGTGAAGAAAAGCAACAATAATTTGTATTTCAAAATGTAACTTAGTACAGGCTTCAAGATTTGTTTTCTGTTCATTGAACTTGATTTGCAGCATTCATAGGTGAGTAATAGACGTGTGGAAGGAAGTATATTTTAAATCATTGCCCTAGGTCCTAGCAAATGTCTTTTGACTAACTAGATATGCGCACAGGTTCTTATTTTGGACAAAATTCCCATATGCCACAGATATGTATACATATACCCAGGCATGAATCCAGAAATTTCTAACTCATTTCTCTGACTCAATGTAAATGGGGGGTTATGCCGTGTCAGCTTGCGCCATTTCTTCCCAAGGCAAGGTGATGTGATGAAATACGAATGATGCACAGCCCAGACTTGAGAGCCAATAGCAGACTAGCCCCACGCTGACAAGGATGCCCGCTGGGCAGCCAGACTGGCCTCAGCACTGGCTTTTCCTACGTCCTCACCTTGGGTGGTTAGGCTGCGTTGTAAGAGGCTTAGGTAAGCACCAAAATGCATTAAAGGGCAACAGACTATACATTAAATTGGCATTTGGATAAAAAAAAAATGTTCATACTGAATTCCTTTTTTGATTTCCAGTATGGATAATTTTCTACAAGAGCTAATTCATTTAAATGTCATTTTAAGGGTTTACATTTTATTTCACCCAGGCGCTTTCGTGTGTGTGTGTGTGTGTGTGTGTGTGAGACACACACGCACGCACGCGCGCGCGCGCACACACACACACACACACACACACACACACACACACACACACCACAGACTGGAATGAATGGCAATCTGTGCATTGCATAGAAAGAATTCTGAAGTCTTTAAGAGCTAATCCCCGTGGCTTACCTTGAGAAAATGGTTTATCCATGCTGAGAAAAGCAGAAGAACTAATGCTCGATCTGGCTCAAAGGATCTCTTCTCCTGAGTCTTTAGGTTTCTCCACCTCTCTTCAGAAAGTCTGAATGAAAACTCCTTTAGTGGAAGAGAAGATAAAACAGATAGTTCTGTCTTGGTCCCTCCGACAGAGAGAGAGAGAGAGAGAGAGAGAGAGAGAGAGAGAGAGAGAGAGAGAGAGAGAGAGA